>LIEC01006066.1:0-60023 GCA_001925005.1 Drosera capensis
GGGGTGGGGTTGGGTTGTGGTTTGGGGGTCAACTCCTATTCCCATTCTTCAAACAGTTAACACTAAGGATGGTGGCCACCGAGCAGTTAATTTATAACCTAGTTTGAAAGTAGCACAAAAATTTTCATGTCCAATCAAATTACCAGTTACGCATTCAAGAACCAAGTCCAAACAGTCAATGCCAGCTGCCACAGACGAAGAAGCACTTTCTCCAGCTGAGTCTCCTGTATTTAATTCATGAGAAATTGCCCAACTTTCCTGAGCACCAAGCAGTGCTCTCTCCATTACTTGCTCGGGCTCTGATGAACCTTTGATAATCGCCACGAAAGACATCTTTAGCTTGTCCTTCAGCTCCTCGATATGACGCTGTTCATGAGAAACATATGAATCTGATGTTGAAATATGATTTCCAGAAGTCTTGATGCTAGAACCTACATCAGGTGATGCTAGAGTAGCTCTTTTCCCTTGCAATGTGATGCATTTCCCTAGAGCTTTCAAATACAAGTTTATTAGTCTTGAGTAAAAATCCACGGTCATATTATCACTAGTAGCAGCGAATTGACGCCCCATTTCTTCTAAATACTTCAAACAACCATCCAACAAAGCAAAGGAATACGGCTTGGGAGCCTGTATATTGGACAATTCCACAAACAAGAACTGTGAACACCCAAATAAAATTTTCATCAAGCTCAATGACAAGGGGGAGCATTTTGTCTGCATGTTCAGTCTTAAAACAGCCGAGGAAGCAAGTAGAATTTCTCCAAGTAGAAAAGATAGCTTCAAATTTTCTCCTCTTAAAAAGTCTTTCAATAGACCTTCCCTCAAACGGTATTCAGTAAATGAACCAACTCGCTTATGAAAACTGTCAGAGAGCTGTGAATTATCTAATGTTGGGTTCTTGATGCAGGCACCGGAATCAGAATCATCATCCACGTCCGAGGATAGCAAGCTCCTATCTACAATCCCTGAATTCAACTGTTGTTCTTTGTACTCCATAGTATTTGTATCATGGGATACTTTCTGTAAAGGTTGCCCTATCTCATGCAAAGTGACATTATTATCTGACTGTAATTGCGGTTGAGCATCATTGCTGGAGTCTGGTTCCCGAGTACTGTCCATAAAAATATGAGAGACTGAATCCATCATTTCCACAAATTTATTAATGCACTGGCTTATCAAGTTAGCGGAAAAAAGTTCATTCTTCAGTAGCTTCATCATCGAATCATAACCTTCTACACCAACAAGATCCATGGAAGATGCCAGACCCTGCAGGAAACCACGACAGCAGGATATCAACATCAACATTTTATTCAAATCTCCCATCCCAAGACTCGGTTCTGAAGCTTGATCAGCAGACACATTGCTCAAAGTGACCTGCATCTGATCCTCCAATGTCTCCGCCATGCTTGTGATGCATTTGCCAGCATGGTCGCTGATCGAAGAGCTGGTGCGGCAAGCAGATTCAGATGGGCCACTCTCGCCAGATATGCAGCCATCACCGGGATGTTCTTCGCTAAGGTTTCTCTTGTCCGAAGGCAAAAGAATAACACAAGAACATTGATACTTGCATAAAGTAACAAACATGTATGAAGTATGATCCATCAGTGAGAAGAACATCTTGTTAACTGCTCCATCATTATGCATATCATAATGCTGCTGAACCACTTGCACGGATTTCAATAACCACAATATGGGAAGTGAACTCTCTGAAAAAATAGGAAGAATCAGGTGCTCATTTGCTTCTATTCTGTCCTCACAAAACTCCATGACTACACATTTCAAAGCTCTTCTGCAAGACACCAACATTCTAAGAAGAGAGTTTCTTTTGTCTGAGGGAGACACACGACATGACTCCATGAAGCTGCCAACTACAGCCCTGAAATGTTTAACCAACATAAGATCAGAAAAAAGAGGATAAAAGCAACAGAATTCTACAGCTATAAACACAAAGCACAGACAACTGAAGAGAAATTTGAGAAACGAAAAGCCAAGTCACCTTTCGCAGTTCAGCAACAATGTTGCATAAAGTGTGAAAGATTTGCGAGTCAATGATCTCTTGGGCACTTGGTATAAAAGATGCAGGAAATTCTGAAAAGCTGCAATTGTTGAAGTCTGCAAAGCCAAGGATGTTTGTTTTGGATGATGCTCTTCAGCCACCCGTTTGTTGACAGCAATGGGCGAGTTTTCTAGTTCAATTAAAACCTCTTTCCAATCCACTAAAGACTTCAAGTTAACATGACTGTTTGTAGAATCTGCGGACAGCGGCAATATTTTTTCCAAGGCATGACAAAACCTTGAAGCCAAGTACCTGCAAACAAACTAGTACAAGGCATTCTATAACTTCTATGTGATTCACCGAGGAAACAAGCATCAGACATCACATATGCAAACACCTAAATCAACAAAGCGAAGGACGATAGCCTTATAGAACACAGAATAGCAATACTATGCAGGCATCTCTTGGATCATGCAAACTATGCATCTAGTTTCTTCTAGAAGTCATTTGACATACGTTTGGATTTAAAATAAAACAAAGCATCAACAAATAGGCCTGTAGTAGTACCTGAAAAAATCACTGACAAAGAGGGTAAAGACAAAGAAAATCAAACACACACGCGATGATTTGCCCAACTTGCAAATTCTAAGCAAAACAAATTGTAGAGGACTGATATAAAAACAATGTCAAACTTTAGAGATCTAGAATAGCATTATTGAACAAGAAACTTCAGTCAGGTATTTCTTGGTCACATATTTTAATCTCTTCAGAGACAGATTTCAGTTATGATGCAAAGTTTTGTACATTATCATTTGATAAACCCTTCTTTAATGAGTGTCCTTTAACACTGGATAGGTTAATGACCAATGCTACTAAACAATCCAAGAAAATTGCACAACCAAGAATGGCCAGCCGCAAGGATGTAATAAAAGCACAAAGAACTATTGCCACTCATGATATAATTAACTAACCTTCTGTTCATAAAACACCGCATCATGGAGGAGTTCCAGTGAGATCTGGTGAACAGTAACTCCAAGCATGTCACTAGGATAACTGATGACATCCTTTCTAACAAATTCCAAGTCACAACCTCCAGATTGAACTGCACTACGAATCAATATTGATAGAAACAACTTCAACTTAGTTTTGGAAGCATGGGCGCACCAAAGATCAAGATTTTGGCAGGTAATCCGCCAAAGTGCAATGGGCAATGTATTCTCATCAACTGAACCGACAGCCAAATCCCATGGATCTCTCTTTTCTTGAGATCCAAGGGATGGCTCACTTGCAGTACTCTTACCAGCTGTAGACATAGGAAGCAGCTCTCCTTCGATCATTGAAATGTATCCCATTACAAAATCAGTGAGGCTAGCTGCTTCTTGCCTCAGCAATGACAAGCGCTTCTCCCACCTTTTTCTTTTTTTCCGCAGTCGCGATGGACCAAAACCTTCGATTGACTTGCTCTGAAGGAGACTATCATCAGCTAGGACTAAATAATCAAGAGAGTGTATTTGCCCATTCAAATCAGCAAGTCTCTGGAAAGCAATAGCGAACATCACATAAATCAAAGGAGAGCAACCAGCTGAACCCTCTCGACCAAAATTATGCACGATAGATTCTATAACAGTATGAAGAGAAGCTGAAGGCCAAAGAATCCATGAAAAGTAGCCTTCATCCTTTAGATCAACTCTACTCATCCGATCACTTCCATAATAAGTATTAAGAGGATCACCAAAAGCTGAGGACATCTCTTTTGATGTGTCTGGAGGCATAAGGCTGATTGCTTGCCGGAATAAGCTTCGGCAGTACACATATAAATGAAAGAAAAAGAAGCACATCCAAGGATACACATTCTCCGCATCAGTTTTGTGTTTCATCTTCTTGCTCTGCAGCGTATTTTCATTTGTAAAAAAGACAAACTCATCCTTATCACATTGTTTATGAGCAAGTACACTACCCAGTTGTGGACGTAGCACCATTATTAGCTTCTCCACGCAAACCGCAACTGCCTTACTATTTCCTGCAGTAACAGATATTGAATCTAGTATTTTGGTGTAAATTTCAGAGAGAGCACCCAAAAGCTTTCCAACAACGTCTAACCCAAAACAACTCGCTCTGCCAGGTTTATTTTCCAGTTCAGCTGAACAATTCGCATTTATCCAGTCCAAGGAGGCTGAGATATCTGCAGTCAACATCTCAAGACACTCGCTCACTTGTCCTTCAGGAATGGCTTTGATAGCTTTGTAAATGGCCCGTCTGAATTTTGGTGTGCAGAACATAAGTCTTGTAGATTTTCCAACTGCTCCATATGAAGATGGTGATGAGTAAAATACAAATCTGGAGTCCTTCAGCTCCTTGTCACTATGATGGAAGGGCAGACGCCTTAGACAACTGCAAAGTGCAAAAACGGCTCGACCAACCTGAAAAATATTGAGTATGAGAAGACTAGCATGAATAAAAAACCAATCACATACAAGGATCAACAATAAAGAGTAAGAGAGAACTTCAGCGAGCAATGAACAAAGATGATGAACTGAATCCACACACAAAACAATATTGTTGAACTAAAAACATTGTAGCAGTAAATAGTGATTCATGTCTAAGATCTTACTGATGGCTAGAAATCATTGTTCAAATAGAACAGCTATAACAGTATATACTACTCTAGTGATATAAACTCATGAGCATAAAGTTTCACCCTAACAGCATAAAAGTTGAGAAGACACTCAAATGAAACTCAAAGCTTTAAGATTATAACTGGGTGTTGAGATATTTCCTGGAAAAGGTTTCGAAAACATGATTGCTACAAATAAAAAATAAAAAAATAAAATGAGGATGCAAATGCATCTAATACAAGAGAATACAGAACAAACACATGTTATTAAGACATCTTGGCTTCAGATTATAGAATAACACTAGATCTCATTAAATCTTCTATGATTAATCATTTACCAAATATAATGCTTAAACACACATTCCCTTTTACCTACTTACTATCACACCACTTGGAGCAATACTTGCTGGCTTCGTGATTTAAAACATCTTGGTACAAAAGGATCTTAAACAGGAAATGAAGAAATTCATAGGAAGTACTTCCATTTACATAAATAAGTTCATTCCCCATACCGGCAAAAGGAACCAAAGGGAATGGCAACTAAAAGAGGAAGAAAAAAACTTCAGCCACTTCAAGAAAGATAACAGTTCGTAGCAAAATTTAACAACATGCAAAAGAGAACTCAACCGAAACCAAAGTGTAGGTGAACAAAAATTGATCCTCAAAAATGGTATTTATACAGTAAGCACTAACCTGGCGAAGATCACTGTATAGCTTGAGTAGCTGGCAAGCAAGATCTATCGTCGCTGAAGTTAATGGGGATGCCTGAGGCATTTCCTCAACAGAATGGCTCATAGTTAAGAAAGAAATTATCACAAGCCATATGTCACCTAAATCGTCTCCAAGAACTTGATATTCAATTTCCACAAAGGACTTCAAAGCAAGAACCAGCTCCTTGGCTGCTGGAATAAGCATATCCATCCGTACAACCCCGTCCTTTCCACCCGTTTGAAGCCACATTTCATTAACTTTTACACAGTATGAGAAAACCATGCGATATGTCGCCTTGAAGAAATTGAGAATAGCTCCTCCAGTAGCATCTTCCGTTCTATGATACAGCTTTTCATCTATCACAGTAGTGAGCATCTTATTTGTAGATTTCACTGCCCAGAACATATAAAGCAGCGAAGCTCCATCCTCTGACATAGACTTCATATCGAGCAACAACGGCTCCACAGACAGCACAAAGAAATCAAAAATCGAATTCCTTCTCAGCATATTTGTATCAGGTGAGGGATCATCTTTCTCACTTCTGATATTACTGCTTGTATTCAAACTCTTTGCCACTGGATCCAAAGACTGAGTTTCCAGAAGCCTTCTATGCCCTCCGGTTACCACGTCTCTTCTCTGCTTATTTGCAGAATTAATGAATAGGTGAAACAATTCACCAATCCCATAAAACATTACTACTTTCTTTTGTAAGGCAATGTTTTCTAGTTTGTCAAAGAGGTGTCTGTGATAACTTTTGATCATGGCCTTTGAGTCCTTCAACGTTCCGTCTGTTAAAGAGCTATACCCCTCTGTAGTTCGTAAGGAAAGAAAATCTTCAACATGGACAGGATGAAACAACCCTAATGACATAACTTCCTCAGCACACCTATGCAAATCACCCGTGCACGGGATGCTGCCACCAATCTGATCATGCAGCAAACCTAATAGATGCAACAACGGTTCGAGTAGCTTTGCAACAAAGTCACGAAATCCAGTTTTACGACATGGGTGAATCCTCAAAAATCTGGAGAACGGCTTGAGAACAAAACAACACAACTTGACAAGCAAATTTCCAGTACCATGAGAACCAGAACCCCCCTCGTAAACTTTGATTGCCAGCTTCAGCAGAGAATCAGCAGCACCAACCCACAAGTCCAAATTACCATTTGATATTCCACCATGAGAAAAAAAGATCAGGTTGACACATTCGCATATCAAACCGTACAATTCAGAATCCGTTCTCTCCAAAAACCCATTCTTAGATGCAGTAACGGCTATATATGAGTATAAAGCATTCCCTGCAATACAGCTGATGACCCGCAACAAGTCGCGCGATAAGCTTAGAGTAACATGCAATTCCAAAGACTCCTTCAAGCAAATTCTGAAGATCTCCCAGCATCTATACTCCAAACAAAATCCCAAATGTTCAGCACGCACATCTCCAGCTACAACTCGTGCTTTCTTCTCGGAAGAAATGAACAGGGACTGAATCCAACTACTAATATGCATTAAGACCCGTGAGAAACTAAACGTCTGTGGGGCTTCATCATCATCATCAGTGTCTTTGTCCAATCTTGACTTCATATACTCAAGCACCATATCTACTTTCCTGCATTGGCAGGAACACCTTCGTCATCATAAAAAAAAACTGCAAATTTACCCAAAATCTTTTCCTAAACTGTGTCAACATCCAGGATCGTAGTTATAACTTATCACAACCTCCCTATTAATTAATGGATCACTGAAGTCAGCTCCAATCAAAGCACTTGTTAGCTCGAATTAATTCCTGATAACAATGCACCTACATATTTTTCCAAAGAACACAGAAATTTGATAATATCCTCTTCATATCCAACAAACACGCATCTTCATCCTTATTCTCATATTCATGCTGATTCTAAATAGTCCTTCAACGCATTGCATACATTTGTCACTCGAAACACACGAAAAGCACTATTAACTTGCGCAAACAAACAAACAAAAGTCTTCAACAATTTCCATTGAATCGAAATCAATGAGCCATGAATCACCAACTTTTGAGCATCGAGTTCCTTGCTCTCGATCGCCATCACAATCTCCAAGTTCCTCCACTGACTACGCCCGCCACTCTCCCATCCCCTCCGTTTCTCCGCCGCCGTCTCCGCCTCCATGACAACTTCCGTTTCCTCCACTCTCTCGTTCCAGCGAGGAGATTTCGCTGGCCTCTCCCTGTTCTTCTCCGCTTTCTGCTTCCTCTTCTTCCCGGAGCTCTGTTTCGATCGTGTCACCGAGTCCGCCATGGTCGAGCTGGTTCGGTCTTCAAGCGGCGGCGAAGACGGTGGTGATTTTGGGTGGTTAGGGTTCTAGGGTTGCCGGCGGCCGGTACTGATGGCCGAACACAGAGAAGGTAAAACAATGTAATTTCATGTTAGCTTCAGTAACATTGTGTATTTATATGTTATTAGAAATTAATAAACGTTAAAAATTAAGAATTTGTTTGTGAGTTTTTTTTATCAGAATTAAAAGGAAGGAAAGGGGCAGTAAGGGAAGAGGTGGGATACGATATTGTTTTGTGAATTGAAAATAAATAAAAAATTATTTGATTTTATTATATTATATTTATAAAAATTATAAAAATTATATTTTTTTATTTATTTTAATAATTATATTATTTTTAATTGTCAATTTTTTTGAATCCCTTCGAATCCGTCCATTTTTAAAAGAATAATTGTTTTCAAAAAATCAATCCAACTATCCCTTCAAATATCTAGAATAAAAATTTACAAATATATTTATTAGAGATATATTGTGATATCTTTTTCATTTAGATATCACAAACAGACCCTAAATGATTAAGAAATTTAAATAACAAAATTAATTTCTTAAGAATCTTTATCGTTGGATATGATTTATGTTACATGTTATTAACAACAAATTTTTTTTATTTGTTCTTGAGGATAAATAAATTTTTGGATTATTTATACACAACTAAATAATTACTCAAAATATAATTATTACCTCACTAGCTACGTCATTGCCCCAAGCGCAAAGATATAATTATTTAGTTTAATTCAACCTTTAAAATTACTAAATAAACATGAGATAATATTAAATCGTTGTTTTCTATGCAAATAGTTTAAACTCAATGGATTATTAGTTTCGGCCATGTTTCGACACTATTTATCCGTCTCCATTAAGTAGTCTCCCATTCTCTAGATTACGTTAATTATGAGAAATAAGTTATCAAATTCCCACAAACCTTAAAGTGTTGAAACAAACGTGGATTTATGGTTGCATGGCTAATGATCCTTTTAATTCCAAAGTAAATACTTTTTTCGTCCATCAAAATAAAAACACTTATTTTATTTGGATATTTTATAAAAATTATTTTTCTTAAATTAATAAGAAATAACATCAAATCAGATACTGTATACTCATTGATTTCTTTCACAACGACAACAGTAAATCATATATTTTAATATTTTTCAATATAAATTTAAAACACACATAAATTCACGATCCGCGTCAAACCATTATACATTTCGTGGGACAGAAAAAATACATCGTAGCTTATCACTATTTTAGCCCATTGCAAAGTTGATTCTTTATAATTTTATTTTATTTTTCTATATTTTGTGAGAAAATTGATAAACATGATATAGTCTTGAGAAAGAGATTGCTATTGTTAAGACAAGTTTTGATTTTGACGAGACAATCCACGAGAGAGGGATATTTTTGACAAAATAATGTTTATGAATATGTAACCTTGAAAAAGAAATCGATCGAATATCTATTACTCTAGCTTAATTGGTCTCAACAGTGAAATCAACTACATAACAGTTTAAAAAAGATAACTTTTCGGAACATTTGATTGTTTCATGATGTTATCATCATAGAACAAATATAGATCTTTACAACCCACATCTAAACGAAATCTCTAGATCTCGGATTTGGACATCAAAATCTCCAATGATCCCCGAATTATATAGGTTAGCAGGGACGCCGAGGAGAAAAAAAACCAATATGGAACCCTAGAAAACACATACACGAACAGAGCACACACCACCTCACTCGTTAGATTCGGACGCCCGAAGGAACAGAACCACCAAACACATTAGCATGATTAATTATTCACGTCGCATTTTTTATTCTCTTATATCAATTAATCTTGTGTTGGTGTATTTCAGCATGTTCATTGAAAGCTTGTGATGCACTTACAAGCACAAATATCAAGTTGGATCCTAAGCAAGATTAATCGAAAACCAAGCAGAGGAGATCGAAGAGATAATCTCATTTAATGTTAATGATATTATACGAGATTTTAATTGTTATATACATTTCATTAAAGATTTATAAACCTTACAATATTAGAATCATTGATATTAGTAGATATTCAATATAGATAATGTAGGCTATATATATGCACCCTTGGGGTAGCAACCTCTTTAGTAGATTCATTGCCTCACAAATCATCTCAAGTTTACATCACCACGGAGCAATCAAACATACAAGTATGATTAATTTATTATTATTATTATTATTATTATTTATTATTATTATCATTCTCTTCCATTTGACTCAGCAGGAGGATAATTTTATTGCTTGCTTAATTTGTTGCTGTTGTTGGTGTTGCAAAAAGTATTTTTGAAATTTAAGCTCACATACATTTGCTTGCTTAATGAATCTATCTTGTGCTGGTGTATTTTAGCGCTATTGAAAGCTTGTGATGCAATCACGAGCACAAATATCGAGATCGATCCTATGCAGCCTGATGCATCGAAAACCAAGCAGAGGAGATGGAAAAAATAGGAGGCTGTGTATTGTCCCTCAGATTTGATCACCGATATCCTTGCCGGACTTCCGGTGAAGGCGTTGCTTAGATTCAGGTGTGTTTGTGCAATGTGGGGGTGATAATCGAAAGCCACGACTTCGCAATGATGCATCTCGATTTGTATAACAAGAATCCGGACAATGCTTTTAAATAAAATAAAATAAAACTCATCAAATAAAATCTGATCTATTATATATATCTTAATCAATTAAAATTAAAACAACATTTCGATTTTTTTCTCTCATCAACAACCCTAACTTGATTTTTATTAATCTAATATATATCAAAATATAATCATCGTAATTTTTATGGTAAAATTCTCAATTAAAAGAATAAAAATCTTATCTAAAACTAATAACCATGATTTTTTAAAATAAATTGTTAGGTCTTTAATTTACCTAAACTAAATATAAACTTTAATATCTCAAATATAACACAACATATTTGGATCAAATAAAAAAATAAAAATAAACACATATACAAAATCTCTCACAAACAAATAATTATAAAAAATCCTAACAATTTTATAAATGAAATCCTCATTTAATAATAAAATAATAACTTTTATCACTATTATTTAATACTATTATTATTTTTTTATAAGTTTTGATCCTATGCACCGCACGAAATAATATTTTAGTAAAATATTAAAATTAAAACCATAAAATCAAATGCTTGGACCATAATGGGTTTATCAAGCAAAAGTTTATCGAAATAAACCACAAGTTGGAGTGTCTTCAAAATATTGAAACAAATTCTAACACAGGTGGTACGAATAGTGATATGGTTATTAATAATTGATTTTATCAATTTATAGGTTGTAATTTAATTTATGTATGACGCTAGAAATATTATCATCGTTTTCTACTAACATTTTTTTTTATCTTTTTACTCAATACTCATCATTCTCTCTTTTTCCATTATAAAAAACATATGAATAAATATATCAAAAAAACACTAGTTTCGTTAATATGAGGAAATTGTTTCCTGCAGTGGACAGCAAACTGTGATTGGAGTAATTTCACCACAAATACATGAATGTTCAAGACTTGTAAAAATAAAAATAAAATTAAAAAAATAATTAAATATGTGATGGAAAAAATCCTTCGGCGGTAGTTTTCTGTCTATTATCTATGACAGAATCATTTTCCCCAGTAATATTTGTATCAAGGTTCATGTTGTAATTAATCTTGAACGTAAGAAGAGAGCCCACCACACTAACCAGCCCAGCCCAGCCAGCCCACAAAGCCTCGAGTCAGACAAGCCCACCTCGCTACGTGGACCAATCAAAACACCCTAACAGATCCAATCCTCCACCAGTCGTCTTTTTGATCTCTCCGTCCACGTGTCATCTCCTCCTTCACCTCTCCCACCACCTCCTAAAAAAACATTTTACTAATCGAAACCTAAAAATAAATGATAGAAAATAGAAAAATTGGTTTCAGAGATGGAAAGGGGAAGAGTGGGCTGAATCGCTGTGCGTCTGGAAAGTTCTCAGTTCCCAAACCTGGACGAACCCTAAGTCGGATGGTGATTTGAGGTTAGTTCTAATTTGATTTGGGTCGAGTTTAGTGATAATCAACGCCCTGTCGTGATGGTACGACTGCGTTGTCGTTGTTGATTACACTGAGTCGGTGTTATATGTGGTCCAATTGAAGGGCGTTAGTTTGAGGGGGTGTGAAGAAACTGATGATTTGTTGGGTTTTCTAACATTAGGTTGAGCTTTTTAGTTTTGAATGATAGCGATTTGTTGATGCTGATTGTGTTATTCTTGATTTGCAGGAATGATGTTACTGTAGTGTGATATGATCAAAGAAGTTCATGATGTTGGTTCTGTGAAGTGATCATAGCAGGATTGTTTGTTGTATTGATTTAAAGTCAATGAAAGGGGTATGTATAAGCTCGTAGCTTCAATGAAAGCGTTGAATAACCTGCAATTGAGGACGAGCTTTAGCCTTTGTCAAGTAATGGCTTCCATATGATTGACGTCTTGGTTTGAATATTTGGGTCACCGTCGTTTTTGCCACCTTCTGACGGGATGGTGAAGCTAAGTGTATCATGCAAGACTTTATGCATGTAGATGTTGTTGACGTGTTGAAGATAATAGTGTTTGTCGTGCAATTTTCTTGGCTTGGATGTTTGAACATGCCTACAAGAACACTGATGGTTTTGGTTTTGTCTTTTTTTCCCCCTACATTTCAGCTTCAATATATATGGGATGAATTGGGTGCAAGTGATGATCACATAGTGCCTCATCCCAGCGAAGAAATCGCTGATAAATATCGAGCCGAGGCTCGCGGTCAAAAGAGGACCCATGCAGAAATACTTGGCACCACAAATGATGAGGATTCTGTTGCTCCTAATGATGTTAGTCAGAGAAAAGAGGAAAGAATCCTCACCGCTTTGAAAGAAAAGGAGATGATGCTAGAAAAGGTTTTATGGTGTGATGACACATTTGATGGAACCTCAGGTGATGGCGACTCAAACAATATGAATTTCATCTCTGGTTCTGATGAGATTACTGATCTCAGGAATTGTATGAAGAATTATCCTATGGAGTCCGTCGGTGTTGAGTCGTATGAGTGTGATCCTATCCGTCGTGATCAGGGTGCTGCAATGAATGGTAACATGTATCCTTGTGTATTCAGTCGAGTGCCTTCCTCCGAGGAGTTTTCCAGTACTGATCAGCAGGATAAGGAAACAAGTGACCTCTTATGCTATGGTTGGCCTAGCATGGAGGATTTTGAAGATGTTGACAGGATGTTCAGGTACAAAAATCCTGTTGTAGTTCTATACTATCTTGGACAGCTTTAATGTTATCTAACCTTGTATTGCTTTGGCTTCAAATTTTGTTACCATATTTAATAGTTTCGTCTTTTCATCCAGAAGCTGCGACTCAACTTTTGGAGTAGGGATCGATGACGAAGATGACTTGAGTTGGTTGTCATCTGACCAGGCAGTTGAAGGGCATGATGATGTGCTTAAGTCAAACTTAAAGTTTCAAGGTTCTGATGCTGAGATTTTAACCGAACATCATGAGGATCCTATACAAGACGAGAGCAGCATGTTTGGTGATGACAGCGCTCGACTAAGGCCTTGCATGGCAACTTCGGAGAAGTTGACTGATAGCAGTCCTGATATCGGTGTGCAGTCAACTCTGACAAACGAGTACAGAGCCAGCTCTGATATTGATAATGAGAAACAGGTAGGATTCTGTCTCATCTCCATTCACCTTCAGTTTCATACTCGTGAAACTTAATGGCTCTAGAATTGAGTGCTGGAAATTCTTAGCAACTTTATTTGAGCTATCTGAGGTTTGCACTTCCTAAATCTTTGGGATGAGTGTAGAGTACCATCGCAAGGAAGCAAACTTGAGATAGGAATAAAAATCATTCTCATATGCCCCCAGGAGTCCTCTCATGCATCTGTCTGACACAAATCTTCGCATTTCTGATGCTTCTGCTTTTTACAGCGAAATGCTATTTCAAAAGTTGCAAAAAATGGACCAAGTCGTCTACTCAAGGCCAGTCATCCTGAATACTCTGTTTCTTGTCAGAAGCAAGTTATGGATTCTGAGAATGGAAGCAATGCTTCGGGAGATGTTAATGGTAACAAAGATGACATTCAATCAGAGTTAGATTCTTCTAATGCTCAGGGAAGCTGTTCCATTGACTCTGTATCGGGCGAGCCCTCAGCAGAAGCCATTAGCTTTCGCCAATTGCAACATGTCATGAACCAGGTACCCATTATGGACTATTTTTTGTCAAATTCAAGCGAGGTTTTTTCCCTCTTTTGTGCATTACAGGTGGATATAAGTACGGATTGATACCTAAAAACAATTGGCAAATGCGGAATGACCCATTAATATGTTCTATTTATAAGCTGCTGTGCTTCTTAAACCCCCTACGTGGATGGTTTCTCGGCCTTTGTGCTATTTTCTATTCAGAGATAGCTTACACTTGCCTGATTTTCAGTTAGATTTAAGGACAAAACTGTGCATAAGGGATAGCCTGTACCGACTAGGAAGGAGTGCTGAACAGCGACATAAGTGTGGAAATTCAGCTGAAGGGAGCAATCGTGACAAAGATGGAAGTCTTTTGACATCAGATGGAACCAATAAGTATGTTAATTCTTCTCTTTTCCACTGTACCTTGTGTGTGCTACATGTATCACATTGAAAGACAAGCTGATGAGATTCTTAAACACAGCAACCGCTGCTCTTTGCATGCTGAGCCACTAGACTAGATCATGCTGAAGCTTCGTCAGTATTCTGAAGATTTTTTTGTTTGTACTAATTCTGCTTGTATTCTACTGATGCAGAGGGCTAATGGATGTGGAGACCGATACTAATCCCATTGACCGGTCAATCGCACACTTGCTGTTCCATAGGCCATCTGAAACTTCCCATGTTCCTACTCTTGATCTTTCGCCTAAGTTTAAGGTATGCCAGATTGCCAGATTTTTTGTCCCGAGATTTCAAACCTTTTCTTGTTCTCAAATATACTTATTTTTCAGTCCTCCATGCAAGATGTCCCTTGTTACATAATTTAATTGCATTCAAGATGCCTTCTGTGCATGAAGCATTTGAGAACCTTTTTGGTTTTTGAATTTTAGTTGGGAAGCTTCCCATAGCATTTTTGCATTTAGTGTTAATGTCATTGATTTGCTCTACATTCCCGCATGCTAATGGTCTCAAGAACCAAGTGCATTGTGTCTAACTCTGTGTCGGAACTTTCTGGCCTTGATTCTGTTCTCACTATGTGTTTGTGACCTAACGATCGAAAGCATCTAGGCACAACAAATAGTTCGACCATTCATCAAATTACTAAAACAAAATTCAGATGTGAGGACTCCAGTTCATGCAGCTGGTTTGGTTGCAGTTGATGCAGAACACAATGTGTTGGCTGGTGTTGGAGCCTATTTGCGCTATTTTGGTGTCTGTCACTGCAAAACACACAGTTTCGCAGATACGACAATCAGATTGGTCTCGATATGACTTCAATGCTAATTTAGATCTCTTGGGTCTACACTAGTTGTCCCTTACGATAGTCCTTTGACGCTCTTCATGTTCATGACAGGTGCGTGGATCGAGCAAGAATCGTGATGCAAGGGTACAGGGAGGGGTTGCTACTGGCAAAGATAACGCTGTTGCTTAGTTTAGACCAACTTTCAGAGGCTAGCTGTATCAGTTCTTAGCTTAAGGCCAACAGTAACAAGGCGCTCTATTGCAACTACAGGGTTCGCCTTCGTTGCTTTGTGTTCATAGCGACCTGTTTCAATTGATTGTACAGTATTACTCCGATGTTCTTGGTTTCTGTATACAATAACTTTAATGCAGAAACAAAGGCCTCTTCCTATGAATTATTAAAGCACATGAAACTTCAATAGGCACATCATATGCTGAAGGGAATATATACATACACGAGAGGACTAGCGAAACACTCTCGTCCTGGATACATCATTGTCATCAGAATCTAAAACATAGCTCGAGTTAAATACATATGGGCGTCTTACAAGTCTTTCTTCCTACAACAAAAAGAACAACATACTAATACTGAAGAAGGCACCATAAAATCGCTCCTGGACTTGCTCACTTTTGGCGTCATTACCTTTCACTTCCTTGAGACCGTGAGTTCGTTAAGCTCCTCGTTCCATCGTTTCTTTTTGAGAACTCAAGCTCCTTCAACTCTTCCAATTTCAACTCGTCCAGCGGCCTAGACAGACGCAGTTTCTTTGTCTCCAACATGTAGCAGACGACTTGCATTGTTGGTCGTGCATGAGGATTAGCCTGAATGCACCCCAAAGCCAGTTTAACGACCGAAAGCACTTCCTCTGCCTCCTCCGATGTAGGAGATTTTAAACGCTCATCGAGCATGTCCTTCAACTTCGTCGCGCCAGTGTCAGGAGGAAGGTGGTTGTAGGATTCCAAGTACGTTGAGGACGAAGACGATGAGATGGAATGAGCTGACAAAGAGGCGGTAGAGGAAGATATGAATTGGCCTGGATGGCTTCCCTTGATAATCTCCAATGCCAGGACTCCAAAGCTATAGACATCGCATTTCTCAGTTACTTTCATAGTGTATGCAAGCTCTGCAAGGAAGCAACAAAAGGAAAATACGTTAGATATCGCACCTGTAATGACCTATAAGTACGATCTAATCGAAGTTCACGATATATATGAAGTATACTGAATGAGGCCAAAGGCTCGATAACATGGTTTCTGCAAAGCAAAGTACCTGGAGCAATGTATCCATAAGTTCCAGCAACCTGAGTCCAATTAGAAGAATGAAGGCTCAAAACTCTTGCAGTGCCAAAATCTGAAACCCGAGCCTCATAGTTCTCATCTACCAACACATTATTCGACGAGATGTCTCTATGTATAACTGGAGGGATGCAGTCATGGTGCATATAACACAGCGCATTCGCCACACCCTTTACCACATTGATCCTCTTCTCCCAGTCCAGCTCTCTTGCCCTGTCGAGGTCCTCCAGCAACTTCTTCAAGCTTCCTCTGTCTAAGTACTCATAGACCAATAAACTCTGCTGAGCATGCCAGCAGAATCCATAGAGTTTCACAATGTTCTTGTGACGGATCCTTGTCAGCGCTTCAATCTCCCTTTGATAACTCCTCCTGGTTTCTAGTGCGGCATCAGCATAGTGTGTCCGTTTCAGCTTCTTTACTGCTACGACTTGCCCGGTTGAGAGTTCTGCCTTGTATACGCTTCCATGACCACCAATGCCTATGCAGTACTTGGCGTCGAAATCTTTAGTGGATGATCTAATATCTTCGTACACCAACTTGCCATCGTAGCTCCACACCGCGAACAGGTTTCCATTCGGGATGCCTATAATCTCATTATCTTCTGTTTCTTCGATCTCCTCGATGTCTATTATTTGCTTCTTCTTGCGAAATGCAAATGCCAATGGGATGAAAAGAATGATCAAGAATCCGATCACAGGAAGGGTGATGTACGGGATGAGTTTGGCCATGTTTCGTGTTCTTGAGGAAGACGACTGGCATGGGGGTATGCCAGTTCTGTTGTCGCTGCAAAGCGCCTTGTTTTGTATGAATGACTGGAGTGGCGCATCTTGGAACGCTTGATTGTCGGGGAGAGGACCTTTCAACTGGTTGTAGGAGAGATCGACGAAGCTCAAACTCTGAAGCTGATTAAATGTGGAAGGAATATCGCCTGAAAGATTATTGTGCGACAGGTTCATGATCTCCAAGTTCACCAAGTCGCCAAGTTGCGCTGGGATCTCTCCTGAAAGAGAGTTTTCGCTCAAGTCCAGAAGGACTTGGAGCGAAACCAAGTTCCCGATCTGCCAAGGAATGGTTCCTGTCAGCTCGTTTCTGCTAAGGTTCAAGCAGAACATCTTCGAGCAGTTGCCAACTTGCTCCCGGATTGGTCCACTGAGCTCGTTAGATGAGAGATCGAGATAGGCCAGTTCAGGCAACGCTCCGATCTCTGAAGGGATCTCGCCGGATAGATGGTTGTTGCTGAGTGTGAGATTGAATAAGGCCTTCAAGTTCCCCAACTCCTTTGGTATCTCACCAACAAGCTGGTTCGACGACAGATCCAAGAAATGCAGATATGTCGCGCTACCAAGCTCAGGCGGTATGCTTCCAGTGATCTCATTGTCGGATATCTTTAGGCTCGTCATGATCTTGCACTTTGCCCAATTTGGAGACACCTCGCCAGTGAAACTATTATAGCTCAAGTCCATATAATCCACAACCGGGTAAACCCCGAAATCTTCAGATATGTTACCCACAAGCAAGTTCCTGTCGAGCCTAAGCCTCGTCAAGCTGGTGCAGTTCTTCAATCCCTTAGGGACAGTCCCCGTAAATCTGTTATTACTCGCGCAAAAATCCTGAAGAATCCCGCCTTGACAGATGTTCTCAGGAATCGCCCCCGAGATCGAGTTGTTTGATAGGTAAAAAAGTGTCAAATTTGTAAGCTTATTGATCTCAATAGGCAACTCACCTGATAACTGATTCCCATATAATGAAAGCACATTGAGCCTACTCAGATTACCCAATGAGGCAGGAACTGAACCAGTCAAGTTATTCAGATTGATCCTAAGCTCTCTAAGATTCCTTAAACTTCCTAGGCGTGGCGTGATCTCTCCTGTTAACTGGTTGTTGCCTAGGATAAGCGACGACAGTGTTGTTATGTTACCAAGAGAAGGCGGTATAGGACCCGTCAGATAATTGCTGATGAAGTTCAAGACAGTGAGGTTTCTCATGATCCCAAGTCCATCAGGGATTGAACCAGCAAACTGATTGTAACCCAAATGTAGACTTACAAGCCTCGAAAGGTTCGTGATCGACGATGGAATGTTACCAAATAAGTTATTGTCGTGGAGGTCGAGGAAGGTTAATCTCGGTAACGACGAGAAGTCGAGGTTGTTAAGGGTACCTGTTAAGCCGACATTGGTTAAGTTCAATCGCGTAACGCTCCCATTGGAGTCACATCCTACACCAAGCCAGTTATGGCATGGACTGATGGTGCTGATGGTACTTGTGTTTGTAGGCAATGTCCATGATGAAAGAAAGGATTGGTTGTTGCTGTGTAGGCTTTCTTTCCATCCGATAAGCGCCTCGGCCTCTTGTCGGATGGATTCGACGCCATGGAAGTCGAAGAAGAAGATGATTATGATGATGATCATCATTGTCCATGGTTGTAGGGTGATTGGAGGTGATGAAGATGTGTTTGGTTTCATGGTTTTTCTTCTCTTTGTCTACATGAATGGGTGAGAAGAGAGGTATGAACTAATCACTTCCTTGAAAGAGAAGCAGAAATTTTATAAGGCGAGATACGCTGCTGTCACATGATAAAATATAGTTTCTTTGTTTTAAAATAAGTGAAACAGGTTAATCCTATCGGGGTCTTCTTGTGTTGAATTTGATATAAATGATCATTCTATCAAATGTATAAGTGAGAAAATAAGAGTGAAAATAATAATAATAAAATATGATGATATGATATATAAAATGAATAATAAAAATAATTGGATAAACATAACATAAAAAATTTGATTTTATGTTAATGCTTCATTTTTTTTCCAAAGAGACAAATCAGAAAAATAATTTCACTCATTTTTAAACAGAGAAGATGAAAGTTTTGTCACATCTATTTTGTGGATTGATATAAAATAAGTTGTCTTCATAGACACGTTGTTATAAGTAAATCTTAATTCCAACTCCATCATTTGAGTTTCATATTCCAAAACGATGTCATGCACATCAGTCCTCGAAGATAACTCATAAGATTTACAAATAACAATTCGGATATTTTTGTCATGGATAGAGAACGACACATACAAAGTGTTATCCAATGACAGAGAGACAACGGCCTGATGCTCTCACGACGGATGACTTATAGTTATGTCATATAATTCGAGTACGGAACCATAGAATGGTATATGGAGAAAGATAGGTGGTCAATTAAGGTGAACTAGCTAGGAGGGAAGTTTCTTTCAACGTTTGGTGGAAAAGGTGGACAAGATACTATTTTGGAAGTCATAAGTTGCTGCCTTTCATTTCCTGTTACACGTTTTAATTTTATACACACGGAGATGAAACGGAGTGAGATTTCAGAGAAAATCCCAGAGAAAAATCAAACGAATTTTATACACATGGTGATGAAACGGAGTGAGATTTCAGAGAAAAAAATAAAATATTATATCATTATTGTATTATTCAATATATATTTTAAGAAATGTCGACGACATAAGAAACTTAAGACACTGATTCATATTTGAAATATATAACTTAAATTATTATTATTATTTTATAATAATATTGTATAAAATGATATATGATTGTTCAGATTTATAATTTGAATTTATCGTTACTTTAAATGAACGTCATGTTTTTTTTTTTTTTTTTTTTTTTCATCATAAGATGAAGATAATATTAATTTGATGACACAAATGTGAAAGGGACAATAAAATTTTATCTATGAGTCACCCCCAAGTAAAAAGGACAATAAAGAACATGGAGGTGTCTGCTGTCTGGTAACTAGACTTGGTCAAGTGGAAAGAAAGTTTCAAGTGTTCATTAGATAAAGATTATTTTGAGTGCTAAGTAAATTGAGTAACATCCCTCCTTGGTTATGAGAGAGTAATGAGTGGGAGTTTTTTAATCATCATTCCACTCACGTATGTGGAAAAAACTCGCACCAGTTACAACTCTGAAACAAAAAGTATCATAAAATTCTACGTCATGTCAAATGAAATGTTTGAAGAAATGTTCAAGTTTGAATATATTATATTGAAGATCTTCCATATCAATTCAATTTTTTTGATAATGTTATTTTTTTAACATAATATTAATATAGATTATGATATGAAGTCATGAATGTGATCTATGAGTTTCTTATTTATTGTCACATATTATGTGATTTATATGTGAAATTGTTTGACACGAATTGAAATTGTACAATTTAATGTACATCTTTCATGGCTTAATGGATTTTTATGTGAAAAAATATATAGAATATATTTTATTATAGATCTTTTATCATCAATTTAAATTTATAATAAAGTTAAAGTTTACCTCAAGAGTTTTCTACGGATATTTTCGAAGGCATACGAAAATTGAATCAAAGAACAAAATCTTGTGAAAATATACTCCATTAGATAGGTTTTGAATTCCATACATCGCACTCAATTGTCGAAATCCAGTCAGTTGTAATTTCATCATTAACGCAGCTATTTAGAGGTCCACTTTGTTGGTAGATTGAACCACGTACTCTAACACAGATTTCTTTTACACTGATATATGCAAGTGTTTATGAATATACATATACAAACCATTCAACGACCGTCATGATATTATGGCTATTCTATAAAATTTATAGCGTGTCATCCAAAATATTAGTCATATCTTATATCAACGGTAAGCTATACAAGATGGGTTGGGTATAGTATCATGTACCCCTGAAATTTACGAATCATTTACCTATGAGAAAGCATTCAAGGAGAGATATGATGAAAGATTGACTTTGTCTTCGCTATTAGAAATATTGGACCATGACAATTGGCAAGATGTTCTAAAGACAAAACTAGTAGTTGCATTCACAAGAGGATAGTAGTCCACTCAACACCGCACATTGGATAGTGCGTTTAAAATTGAAAAAATCAAAATCAATAATAAAAATTAAAAATTTTATGAAATAAAATAATTTTATGTAAAATAATCTCCATTATTATACCTAGATTAAACATTTTTTCTATTTTTTGTTTTTCCGTTTCATCTATTTTAAAAATAGAAAACAGAAAATAAAAAACAAAAATGACATCAAATTATCATCCATCAAATATAAAACAAAAAAAAAGCCAACCAGATCCTACACAATTTTTCAATTACATAATCATATAGTCTTGGACTTGAGTATTAATTAAGACTCCAATGCCATTGCATACTTTACTAATGTCAATGACCTTTCGATAATCTTAAGGTCACCACTGAAAATATTCTGTTTGAACAGGAGAATAATTTTTGCTCAACGGTGCCTAATCATTCTGTAAAATATAGTACTAGTAAAATCATTTATTAGCAGAACATTAGAACATGTGTAGTGAACTCCAAAACTCCTAAGAGAGAATAGAACCACTAGATTGTTATTTGATGATCAGAAGACGAGCATCATGTGATACTACATTAAACTGGAATACACCGGGGAATGAAACCGGAACGCGAAGGCTGACTTAATCGCTTCCTAAAGGAACCGTGACAGAAACATCTGATCAAAACAGTAGTATAATGCATTACCGTTCACGAGCTGGAAAAAGGTGCTTCAATGGTAGCCGAGCGGAGCTGGTGATTCTTTCAGCTGCTTCCCCTCGAAATAGATGTCCTGCAAGACGATATGAGTCATATAGACTAAATAGCCAGAATGACTCAGATCAGTAACTGTTCATATAAGCTAGTGTAGGAGGACATGCATTCGGCATAAGATATCGGCTAATTGAATCTATAAGAAAAACTATTAACAGCAAAAAACGGCAGAGAAAAAGTTGGCAAATGGAACAAACATCAACAAGAATAGTCGATTTCTAGAAGTTCCAGAAACTCATCCTCAATAGGGATTAAGGAAAAACAATTTGTTGTACACGCGATCTTATGGGCAGAGATCAGATGTGTTATGGATTCATCTGGTGAACCATGAACAATATCTGATTACAACATCTCTAGCTCACAGAACGCAAGTGGGATTAGAGAATCCGATTACAGGCACACCCAAGGAACAATCTATCTACTCAGGTTTGACACAAGCAATACAGCACCGGTTTAAAATCAGTTACCATTCTCCGGTATATCGAGTCTCCTGCCTGTACATCTTCTACCTATCAAAAGCTGAAATGTTCTTAAAAATTTATTTTGTGACCCCATTTTGGATTATCACACTAAAGCTGAAATGCTCATCGGCTCATAGATCCTGCAGGGGCCAAGATCAAAACACTTTGGCAAGACCTTTGACTCCAAATTGTAAGCAATCAGAAAGACAATACCACGACAGTAGCTCAACCAAATAAAATGTTGGAAAGAGGTTAGCAGAGCTACTCACCGATGCGAAGTGATTGACATCACGATGGTGAGCTTCATCAGCACGTATTACCATGATAACATCCTTCAGAGTCGCATCCTTTGGCAGCCTCCAATAGTCTTGCGCAATGGCGGGTGCAGGAACATTCTCGATGGCACCACTATCTATATCCATCAAATACTCACTGTACGAATGGATTGCTTCCTCCTCCAGATACCCAACAACTCTATGTGCCAGTTTTGGAGAAAGCAGATAAAGCACGAAATAGCAGTTGAAGAAAACTCCCTGCACGGTGAGGACCAGTAGCCTTTCATACCATTTGGGCTGCACAAGCTCCACCATGGTCATTAAGTGCATCCTCTCATTTTCAGCTTCTTCGAGCAAGGCTTTAATCCAGCCACCACTCTGCTCGAACTTGCGAAGAGACCTTAAGTGCAACAGCATTCCACCCACCATACCTGGAACAGCTGCCACTGTTTCGAGCATCATGGCACGGCATCCATACCGCCTCTGCAATGAGCAAAAGAAGAGAAACAATGGTTGAACTTCACGACCAAGAGTACATATTTAACCTGATAGTAAAGATACAAGAGACATTGACACAAGGTTAACATCAAAGGCTACACTGCCTGGCTAATAGATTGAGGTTTTCAAATACATATATCAAGAAAATGCACATCATCTATAAGTAAACGCTCTGAGACCTGCAAGGTGAAGAGTGTGATGTATGCTTGCTAATGTTTACTCTTGGTGCCAAATCCACCTTAACATCACCTAGGTGTTTGCATAATCAAAACTTTGCTCTGACTATTTGGATTTTCATCTGCGATGCACACTAGAGAAAATGTTCCGCATCAAGCCAACAAAGGACAGTGAGAAAGGGAAAAATCGAAAGTACTCAAAGAACCCAGGAACATGGGCAACAGGCTACATTCTTAGTGGCAAATAGAGATGAACCAGTCTCGTGAAAAATAGATAAATTAACCACCTGCAAAAAAGCTGAATCGTAGAAGTCCCCTGTCAATAATGTCATTGCTTCTTTTAATTGTGAACAATTAACTAAACCTTAAGTCCTAAACCGTCTTATAATCAATTATCGTATCATATCCTTATGCACCGAGGTATTGGATAGTTCTTTTTATGCTGTCTAGCTCTTCAAATCAAATGCCGATTAAAATTCAAATCAAGACAGACACGAACTCCGTTCTTCTCCAACATCCTTCCCTCCCTAACTAGTCCCACCAGCAATCCGAGAAGATGGAAACTCTATGATAGAAAGCAACACGAAGATTTTCTTGATGCAAAATTGAAGGAAAAGAAGCAACTTACATACCTTGAAGAAAACGTCAGTTGGTACCCTGAGAAGCTTGACGGTCCAGTATGCAAACTTATCAGCAAATATCTTTGGCGCATGATGCTTTCTAAGGTCGATGGACAAGTCCGACTGATAAGTTTCCCATGGCTGTAAATGAAACAGAATGAAACTAATCAGGAAGAAGCTTGAGAACAAATCTTTGCGATCTTAGCACCGCATTAAAAATCAATTAACAATAAAAAACCAAACTTTTATCCCATTACATAAGGTCGATTACATGGATATCACGGCCATTAAAAACCAAATTGACGGAACAAATGATCCATCCTCAGTAGTGCTACAACTCTTGCAAGATGTGGGACCACATTTCCTTTGATACATACTAAATTTGTGGTATAACAAATCTTGTGTCTCTGGCGAGCCTTGTTACAATGGCATAGTATTAACCCATGCAAGATCAGATTGGATCTACTAGAAGCTATCATAACGACTATCGAATGTGAAATTTATCAAGAACATTCAAGAGGCCAAAAATATGAATCTGATAAGAGATAATGCAAAAATAACCATTTAAACTGAAAACTGTTATTCTAGAACCCAACCCAAATAGTCCAAATTCTAATTCAACCATTATTCTCCATTCTACGATTCCATGAAAATGACCCACTTAGTTCTCTAAACTGCCTGATAGAACCTCGATGCTGAATCCTTTGAATACCATTGTGAAGTCCAACACAAATTATGATACAACATGAATGCCCAATCATAGAACGAACAATGTCCCATCACATGGGATCAGCTACATGGATATCACTACATTATTTTCCTATAGTTCAGTGCAATATTCTCCTTTAAGGTCTTGAATCCACGAACTCTCTCCTCCAAACCTTTTTCAATCTACATCTCGTCCTCTTGAGCCCCACCTTAGACATCGTTCCGCATCTCCTTACATTAGTTTCAACCGATCTATGTTTTCACATGTCCTTACCACCTCAATCCGCCTACTTACTGTTCCATTTTTCAAAAAAAAAAAAGAAAAAAAAAAGAACCGATCCAGACTAGACATTGATCAATCTAACTCACACATTCATCTCGAATTTCAAATCATATGAAAACATTCAATATTCCGTTTTCTCTTCATCATTACTCACAATGGCAAACGACTTCATATTCTGCCGATCAAAACTATACACACTAATCACGGAAACCGTTGCAACGAAACTGAAACCGACGACGATCATCAACAAATTCGATCAAATCCGTTATTCACACCATGAAGCAGTTCCAAGGCCAAGCTGATCCATCCTCCCTCGTGATCTCCCGCCTCGAAATCCCCCAATAACTCTCGATCGCCTTCTTCTCCTCACCCTTCCCCTCCCTACTCTCCACCGGCGGCGCCACCCCCGTCGCAATCCTTCTCCTCATACCAAATTCCGATTCAAATCGTCTCATCGTGATGACGCCGCTGCTGCTGCTGGTGGAGGATCGGAGGGCGGATCGCAGAGGGAGTGATGCGGTGAAGATAATGCGGTTCATGGTGTCTGACTCGGTGCTGTGACTCGGTGAGTGAGATTGGTGGTGTGATGGTGTGATTATGGGATGGATTGATGGTGATGAAGGGGTTTTGTGGGGGTGGTGATTTGACGGGGATGCCCATTCGCTTTGCTTGCGCTCCAAGTTGCGAGTTGGAGGAGAAAGGATTGGAAGACTAACTGTTTTCAGCAATCCCACCGGGATTGGAAGACAAATATACTAAATTCAGGTTAGTAACTTTAATATATAAAAAATATATAAATCTACGTAAAAAATTGATATAAGAAATTTGTTAAGTAATTGAATAAAAAATTAAATTTATATATAAAAAGAATGATATTGTAATACTATTTTATTAAAACAGGAATAAAAAACTGTTACGAATGGTCTAAAAATTTACTTCCTTCTTTCAATAAATTTTGCATCGTTTTATTATTTCAGGATATATTTTTTTAATATGTTAATTTTTGTGTGGTTAGAAATTGAAGTGGGTGAAACGAAAAATTTTCTGTGGTGAGAATTGGAGTTGGGAGAGAAATGCATGTCGTAAAATATGTGTTACTTACTATGTTAAGTCGTCCCACGAATCTTAAAACACTTATTTTATTTTGAAAATAATTTTATATTAATATAACCATAATATCCTATTATATTCAATTATCTCATTCCTCTTTATCTTTCATTCTTGCACATCAAACCCATCATCATCATAAAAAATCACAATATATTAATCAAAATATATCAAATTAAACGCATATATAAGAAAACAATTCGGATCAAACAATTGTAAGATATATGGGACGAAGAGGGCACATGATTTTGTATTCTTTTCATTCCAAAATAAATAAAATAATTTTCATTTTGTTCCGTTTCATTAAAATTATAACATTATCATATTTAACAGTTTTTTACACTAATTTTACTAAAACATCTTTACTTTTTATTTTTTTTCCACATATAATAACATAAGACTTCGGATGGCAAACCTTCTAGATAGCAAACGACATGATATGATATTTACCTCGTTTTCAAATTTTTAGAGGACAATCAAGTAATCTATTAGCTATTTTATGTATATATACGAAAGAATTACCTATTAGTCATCAAAACATAAAAAATTTATCAATGGATCATCCTTATTATATATCTTATATATCAATTAGTCATCTATCATAAATAAAAGACTTCAATTCAATAGAGAAAGATAATAAATCATTCCTAAAATCAGATCAAATAAAACCGAATGAAATTAATAAATTAGGACTGACTTAATAATAAATAAATTTTAAAAATAAGATCTATCAATAATTTACATCATATAAGATATATATATAATTATACAAATTTTTGTGATGGTTTCGGATAATTTACCAAGTGCTACCACATCATTAACGAGGAGTCACCTTGAGGTCAGTATTCAATTAATACATTTATTATTTCGATAAGTGGGATTTTTTCGAATGTTTTTTGCCTTTTTGATGATTGCATTATGATTAGGTTGAGAGGATTGTGAAACGAATGGCAACGCTTATGCATCTCAACAAGATTGCTGTTGTCACTAGGGTTTTAGTAAATGGATTATGTTCGCGACAGACGAATCATTATACGGTTAGGATAACAACTATGATAATAATCTCCGTGTGTTATGTTCAAGAATATTACTCAAAAAATTTTATTTGAGAGAATCTATAGTACACTTGGAAGGGTATATATGTCTCATGTTATCCTCATTTTTTACTGATCATCAAAATGATTTTTTTATAAAATAATTATGATTATTTTATTTTCATTGATTAGACTTAAAAAAATATATATTTCAAAATATATCTAATATTTTTCATTTTATTTTATATTTGTTCAAAAAGAGGAGTTACTCAAACATTAATCACATGCTCCTTAAAGTTTAAAACGCAACAAAACACATCGTGACAATTAATTTCGATTAACACATCTTTCAACACACAAAACCCAAAAAAAATAAGGATAAAAAAACACTACCCATTTCACAATTTGTCTCATTTTCATGTCATGTCCTCTCATTCTCACTCACTCACTCACTTCGCTCTCACCTTCCCTTCCCATATAAAAAAGTCCTTCCCCAATTAATTATACCTCACCCTTTCCTTCCTCTTTCCAATCCTCTTTGCTTCCTCTTTTCTATCCAAGTCTTCCCTTCCTCGACAAAACTTCCGAGTTCAAATCTCTCGCTCGGTGGCATCTACTCGGAGAAATCCTCGATTTGGGGATTTCAATTTTTCTAGGGTTTGTGAGTGGTGGTTGCTGTGGAGGAGGAACCTGACACGAGTAGTGATTGGAGCTTCGTGTGATGGCGGCGGCTGATGGAGGCGGCGGCGGGGGGCCGCTCAGGGCTGCTGGATCACTCCGGCTAGGTATCGAATTCTATCGAGTCGATTGTGTGTTTGGTTTGGTTGATTTGTGATGAGTTCGATTTCTGCTCGTGTTAATGTGTTATGGTATTTTGAGTTGGATCAGTGTGGAGTGGTCTTTGAGTGATGATTTTGTTTGTGTGTGAATGCTCGTATCACTTCTATGGATAAGCAGGTGGGAGTGTTTTGGTTGGTGTCTCGTCTTGTACGGATGAGTGCCTTGTGTGGTGATTAGGTTTTGTGTGGCGAAATAGAAAGGAATCGGATGTGGTAATTCAACTTTTAGGGGTTTTGTTGTACAATATGTATGTCATTGTGATAAGGCACTGCAAATGAACTTTCTTCCAACTATATATCCATTTTCCATTAATGGATATGACAGCATGTGTGTTCTTCTTTCTTTTCCCTCATATGCAACCACAACTACATTTGCAAATAAATGTTTCAATGGTTAATTTAGTTGTTCTTAACTGCTTCCTTTCTCCTTTGATTCTTTTCCGGTTTCAATTAATGTGGTTTTGAGTGAATTTAGCATGCCACTTATTTTGCTCTTTTGACTGGTCACATGCAGATGTAGAACGAATGCAACGAGAAGCGCAACATCGTTGGCTACGCCCAGCTGAAATTTGTGAAATTCTAAGGAATTTTGGGACGTTCCAGATCTCTTCAGAAGCTCCAAACAGGCCTCCTAGTATGGTTCCAAATTTCCAGTTATTCACCCCACTCCCCAATTGCAAGAAATTACTCAAATACTCTTTTCAAAGTGTAGTTTCTTTGTGTGCTTGTATTTATGCTCAAGTTAATATGCCTGGGGATACCTCGACATATTGTTGTTGAAGTTTGGTTTTGGGGATGTGTTGGTTCTTAAAAGATCCTTTATTGGGAAAATAAATCACATGTTTTGCTAAAACTTGCTTCCAATCTCAGGAGTTCCATTAATCTGGGACTCTAGCTTCTGGCATAGACGTTAGAGTCTCGCCAATTCAGCAAGCTACGTCATAGTATAAACACAGGTTCCCGTTTCGATAAGTATGAAGAAGCCACTTTGTCATTAACAAATGTTGTCTTTTCTATCTTTTTCCTAGTGAGCTATTGTAGTTCTGCACATTCTTTCACATTGGATAATTTTTCCTTGCTCAGGTGGTTCTCTGTTTCTGTTTGACCGGAAGGTCCTGAGGTACTTCAGAAAGGATGGACACAACTGGAGGAAGAAAAAAGATGGGAAGACGGTGAAAGAAGCTCATGAAAAACTGAAAGTAAGCATTCATTTGTAATGAGATGTAGCATATATGTGTCTTAAGTGAAGTATGCTCGTAGTTGGTACTTTGTGCCAGTGATACCTAATGATCATGATCCAGATTGCAAGATCATGATCAAGGCTTGCGTGTAGTTAACAACTTAAATTGCTTTACCCCAAACATTTTATATGTGTAATATGTGTGATTGTTTTACCAAAAGACATTTTGCTTGATCATTTTTGTTATGAAACCGTAGGATGCTACTTTGGTTAACTACATTTTTACAGAGTCTTCTTGCTATATATGATCAATGCTACTTCTTCTGTCGTCGACGTTTTTGTTTTTCCATTTTCTTTTTTGGCAGCATTTGATCTGCACTCCGTGATCAAAGTTAATGGCTGATCTCATTTGTACTTACTGTAAGTCTAATCTTTGAACAATTACAGGTAGGAAGTATTGATGTCCTGCACTGCTATTATGCTCACGGTGAAGAAAACGAAAACTTCCAGAGGCGCAGCTATTGGTTGCTTGAAAAGTATGTACGATGTAATCTAAATCCCTCAATCTAGTTACTCATGTTTCTTCGTATTGGAGTGAAGAAGTGATTGTATTTTTTGTTGTTCTTGCTCCATTTTCCATGTTCCTTTTTCTGCCTTATTTACTGCTTTTCTGTCTTGGAGGATAAATGCTGAATCTCTAGATTATTTAAGCTCTTATTTGAGTTGGTGGTTCTGCTAGATATCTGCGTCATTTTTGAATTGCAACATTGTATTTGTGTGTGTTCTTTTTTTCTTTTCTGACATCATTCTTGTTATGTGCTTGCTCCTCTATTGATCTTGTAAAAATATGTGCTGTTTCAGGGATTTTGAGCACGTAGTTTTCGTGCATTACCTGGAAGTTAAGGTATGGCACTCATTTCTTCAAATTATATTTTGTTTACTTAAAAAAATTATATTTTGTATGGTAACAGTGATTAAATTATGCTTCCTGGAGCCGGAATTACTCTTACAATCCTTGGCCACGATGTCAAACACTCATGTGGATCTCCACTTTGTAACACACAGCTCAAACGACAGCTTCTTTTTGGGTTTATCAGCTTCTTTTTGCTATATTTCCCTTGCATGTCTTCTTTTCCCTCATTAATTTTATATTTGGGTAGTTATTCAACATCATTACAGGACCAAGATACATATTATTGTTCTGAACATTTGCATGCTTTGCTTGTTGTGGCTGGAAACGTTTCCCCCCTGAATTTCTGACTTATCTAGGAGCCTTTGTATATAGGTTAAAACCGTAATATCATAATGTTTCATAGCACGACAGATTTAGTAAAGAAATTGTATGTACATTGAATTCTCCAATCCCCATTTGTGGTATTTGTGTTCTGTAGTGGTTGTTTGACACATGCCAAGTGTTCAGTACCTATTTCATGTCTGTGAAGTATGGGTGTTCTATTTTATGGCTCTAAAGTCTAGGCATTCTAATATGTTCATATTTGTCGTTATTCAACAAAGCTCATGCACTTTGCTTGCATCTTTGTCATTATTCATCTTTGCTTGCATTTGTAACTCAAATTTTGTTGCCAATATGTAGGGCAAAGGTGGCAACAGGGAAAATGAAACAACAAAATCCAATTCCCATGTCAGCAGTTCTTTGTCCAGCAGTTTTTCCAACCAAAGTGAAACTCACCTTGCAAATACTGGGTCACCAAGTGTAACTAGCGTTCTGACTTCATCATATGAGGATTATGAATATGGTGATTGCTTTTACCTGCTGAAAATTCTTGAGATGCAAATTTCTGACTTGGTTATGAAATTGGTTTAAACAAAATTTTGTATAATACGTAGCAAATGATGTGATTAAAAAGAAGTCACGAAGATGATTTTGTGTTGGAATATCGTCCCTCTACCGGTAGTTGGAGTAATTGGCAACCCCATTTCTTCCGAGTAAATAGCTAATTTGCTTAATGTTAGGAATGACGAGCAAGAGTGCATACCATCATCCTTCCTTGGTTGAACATCCTCTTGCTTTCTTTCTTGATTCTTCATTAGAATGGATATGATTTATTACAGGCCAGTTCGAAGTTAGTATCACCTAATGCATTAGTGCTGCTGCTTCATTTGATTAGAGGGAAGATACTTCTAGTTCTAGGAACATCTGTATTTTTTCTCTATATTTATTCCATATTTCTCTTTGTTTCTACCGCAATGGTTACTGAGTTGGCAAGGCTTAATCTGATACAGATGACAACCACCAAGCAGTTTCTCAGTTTCCTTCTTTACCTTACTTCCCAAGTTTGGTTGATGGTTCTTCCAACACCGCGATGGGTGCTAACCTCATGACCTCTGATCTTCATCTTGCCTCTTCGGGTATGATTATTGCAGTCTTTGTGTGATTTCATTTTATGCACCTTATGTTCTTATCCATGTCTACTACAGCCTTTTGCTATTCATTTACTGAAAATTTATCTTATCCGGCATATCTTCGTTTCATTTTCAATAGGTGAGAATAGAGGGAGTCAATTGGCAGTTCCTGGTTTTGGCTATACTGTTGGTAATGGCGAAGTCCCTAGGGCTAATGATGCAAAAGAACCTAGAATGCTTGACATGGAATGGGAACAACTTCTTGAACAAGCTATGAGCGATCCAGATGGTGGAACTTCTCATCCATTATCGGCCATGCTTGCTGCTGGTAATGGGTTCATGGGTAGAGATAATGTGAATTTTACCCAGCTATTAGATGATCAAACTCCCAATAGTGCTGGACCTGAACTTTCTCCAATGCAATTCGACTTGCAGGTAAAATTGAAATTGACAATGCTTAAACTTGCCTAGAATGTCTTTAAATTCATTTTTACAGTAAGCATGAGTTGATTAGATTCTGGTTTTAGATACCAAGTACTAGTTTGCCACGCATGATCAAATTCTCCCGAGTCTTTTGGTTCAAAAATGTGAACGATCATCCAATATATTTGCTTAATTTTTGAATCCTTTTTTAAATTTAAAAAATACAAATGCCAGGCCATTCTGATTGAACTGTCAATAAGCCTGATGAAGCGGAAGCGACCTTTCGACGAGAGACCATGTTAAGCCAACAAAGCGCACTCTCAGAAGGTGTCTAAGTCGCTAAGAGCTCAAACCCTGTCCCTAGATTAAGTGTTCAACCATCTGCAAACTATGCTCAGTAGCACGATAGATAACACAACGTTATTTGACCTTGTGACAAACCGCTGCAGTGAAACTTTCTTAAATCCTTAGTTTTTTCTGCCTTCAGAGCAATATTAGCTCTCGTATGCTGTCACCTTGGTAATTACAGTTTATCGGGCTTATTATTCTGTCTACTTCTTAGGAGCTTAAGAGCAAAAGTAGCTGGGAAGTGTATGAGCTTGTAAATTGTGATGTAAATATAACTTCTTGTCACAGTAGTTCTCAATATTCAGACTTCTCCAATAAGGCTATTAGATCTATGATGTGCCATATTTATTGGCTGTATCATTCGTCTGGTGTTTTAGTTTTTGAAAAGTGTACATTGTATAACTTTGTTTTCTGTCAATTCTGATGAAGTGATGGCTGTGGTTGTGGTGGGTACCTTGCTAATGAATATTTTTGTGCTCATGCATTGCAGAGGAATCTTCATTTGGAGCGCTTGAATGCACAGCACCAAAGTGGTATGTTTGGAGAAGGTTCTTATATTCCAAAGCAACCCTTGATAGGAAGTCTTCAGGCTGCTGAGAATTTGCCTAAAGTTGACAGTTTTTCCAAGTGGGCTAGCAAAGAACTTGGAGATGTTGGTGATTTGTCTTTGGGCTCTGCCTCTAACATTTCATGGTGCAATACCACTGACACTGGTAATGCTGTTGATGGTCCTTCGGTGAGTCATGAGATACAACTCGATAGCTATGCAATGAGCCCTTCAATCTCCCAAGATCAGCTTTTCAGCATATTGGACTTCTCGCCAAGTTGGACTTACCCAGAAGTTGATACCGAGGTACCGTATCTCGATCAAATGAAATATGTCAAACCTTGATCTTAAACTATTTTTGTGTGTGTGCATGTTTTTTTTTTGTGTAACTGTTTGTGGTATTACTTACTATTTCATGTACTGGTTTTCCCGCAGGTTATAGTAACTGGAAGATTTTTGAAGAGTCCACAAGAGGTAGCTAAATGCAGCTGGTCATGTATGTTTGGGGAGGTGGAAGTTCCTGCTGATGTTGTGAAAGATGGGGTTCTCCACTGCACTGCTCCACCACTGCTTCATGTTGGGCGTGTCCCGTTTTATATAACTTGTTCCAATAGGTTGGCCTGCAGTGAAGTTAGAGAGTTCGAATACAGACAAGACCCCTCTAGCAAGGTCTCTGATCGATCTCTTGGTACAGCTAGCTCTCTTGGTGATGGTCGAAATGAGGCCATTCTTCATACGCGTCTTGAGAAGTTATTGTCCTCAACATCTGCTGCAAATGATTATGACCTTTATAGTTTTCATGGGAGGAACCAAGAGAAAGTCTCAAAAATTGCTTTCCTTTTGGAGAAGGAAGAACCCACCAATGTCCCAGAAGTTGCATCCTATAATGGTTCATCTTCCGTCCAACTACTGAGCAAACAAATGTTTTTGTGGTTGATCGACAAACTGAATGAAGACGGGAAAGGGCCTAATGTGCTGGGGAAAGAAGGGCAAGGTGTACTACATCTGGCTGCTGCCCTGGGTTATGATTGGATCATAAAGCCAGCTCTTGAAGCTGGAGCTATTATCAATTTCCGCGATGTGAATGGATGGACAGCCCTTCACTGGGCTGCTTTCTGTGGCAGGTAACCGTACTTCACCTTTTCTAAGTTCGCATTTTTTCCTTGAATGCCGCGTACTATTATGAAGTATCCCAACTTCCCATAGGCTGATCGTTTGCAATTTTTCTGTGTCAGACATATGATTAAATAGTATTGTTGGAGAGCACTGTGGCAAATAGCGAGGTGGTTGTTTTTGAGTGGTCGATCTGTTACATTTTATATATAAAAATGAAACACATTGCTTTTTGGCTTATTGTTGATGTCAGAGAGAAGACAGTCGCCCTTCTTGTTTCCCTTGGTGCTGCTTCTGGAGCATTAACAGATCCATCCCCCGAATTTCCTCTGGGTAGAACTGCTGCTGACCTGGCCTCGGCTCACGGACATAAAGGAATCTCCGGTTTTCTGGCAGAGTCTTCGTTGACCACACACCTTGCTACCCTTACCATGAAGGACCAAAATACAGATGTGGCGACAGATAATTCTTTGTCAAAAGCTGTTCAGACAACCACAGAGAAAGCAGCAACCCCAGATTACGAGTGTGATCCGTCGCTACGGGATTCATTAGCTGCTCTCTGTAATGCCACTCAAGCAGCAGACCGCATTCATCAAGTTTTCAGGATGCAGTCCCTTCAAAGGAAGCAAATTAGTGACCATGAAATAGATGACGAGACTGGTCTGCCAGTAGACGATCTTCTTGCTCTTGCATCAGCCACGATGCAAAAGCGTGGACAATCCGATGAGCATCATTCTGCTGCTGTGCAAATACAGAAAAATTTCCGTAAATATAAGAAGAGGAAAGAATTTGTTAACCTTCGTCAGACAGTTGTGAAAATCCAGGTGATTGGAATTTCCTTTCTGATTCTAGTTCTTCGTTTATTCTCCTTTTCAAATAATATGTTGTCGGAATTCAGAATGGTCTTACATGATTTTTTTGTTTCTATATAAGGCCCATGTAAGGGGACACCAGGCGAGGAAAAGATACAAGCCGGTGGTCTGGTGTGTCGGGATCCTTGAGAAGGTAATCTTGCGCTGGAAACGCAAGGGGACTGGCCTACGTGGGTTCCGTCCGGATACCCAGAATAAGGTGCCGATTGCACAAGGGAGTCCTTCTGAAGATGATGATTATGATTTCCTGAAGGAAGGGCGAAAACAAAGTGAGGTGAGGTATGAGAAGGCGCTTGTCAGAGTGAAGTCCATGGTTCAGGATCCAGAGGCTCGCAACCAATACCGTAGGGTGTTGACCGCCTTAGAAGATCACAGAAACAAGCAGGTATTTGACTCGTTCTTTTCGGTGACTTTGCTTGTGAAGCGGGGCCATATAGGATTTACCCTCAAAGATACGGCTTAACATGGAAATCGATAGAACACACAATAAGTCGTAGTCATTGCAGGTTTCCTCCTGGGTAGCTATTTCATGCATGTAAACACTCTTGTCAAATTTTGATTTCCAGGAGCAAGTGCCGCGTAGCGGTCTAAGTACTGAAGGAGCTCGTGCCAGCTTTGACGAAGAAGACATGATCGATGTTGATGCACTACTTGGAGATACACTTCTTGACGATGATGATGCTTTCATGTCTTTTGCTTTCGATGCTTCCCCTGCTGTTTCCTGAAAGACACTGAATCTCCCGTTGTATATAATATTTTATGCTTACTCTGCTTATAACATGGACATAACACCTACTAAGGTAAAGAATGTAATTGCGATAGCATATTTAAATAGTTGATCTATTTTATTTTTCTATCCAAAGGAAGGTTAGCCGATATCCGTAGAAAGATGATAGTTATGTTAGAATGCTTTGATTGTCGTCAAACAACGAACTCATTGCGGAATGTCACGGGGTTAGATTCTTACAACCCGTGCGGCATTTAAGCTATTCATACCTTCGTTCGAGCTCAGCCTAATTTTCGTAACGAATGGTTAAGTAAGAACTCCCAAAGAGAGAATGAGAACTCGGACAAGTTTTTTAGAGGAAAACACTCTTTGTATTATTCTCGGGTTTTTGTGGGATTATAACTCGTGGAGGATGTCTTTAACTCGTGGTGGATAGTTTGACAAATGAGCCAAACATCCTCTTATATACAAGGCCTTGAAAAAATTTAGAAACCTAACCCTAGCGTTTACAAGAGAGTTCTAGAATTCTCTACAAACCCTACCTATTTACAAGGTTCTAGGTTTTTTCGAAATTCTCCAGAGTTTTCCGCAACTTTGGAGAAAAACCTAAGGACCTGGGCCTTCATTGATGGGCCGCACACTTGAGCCGCATCAACTTGTCATGGCTTTTACTTTGAGCCATACTCCAAATAAATCGGCCCGTGACATTTTCCCCAACCAAAGCCGCAGACGTCCTCGTCGCGACCCTTGGAGTAAGCCTCAACGTTGCATTTGTCCACTTACAAAGACAACCTTTGCCTCGCACTCGTCTTCGCTTCGGACAAGTGTGTTTTCCGCGCCAAAGTTCCCTCGTGCCTCGAACACTTGTCCGCCTCTTTCGTCTCGGATTTCTTTCGCCAAATCCTTGCATAACGACGGGTACTTGGACTCGCTTTGGCTTGTGTTTTCCCCTCGCTCGACGCACCATCTCGAGCCTTCAAAAGTTGGATAGAACCCGAATCCAACTCCCTCTTCGCCTTCTTTCACTGCTCCCCGAGCTTAGGAGGCTCCAACGATTTTGGCTTCTTGTGTTTCCTCCCTCGTTTGCTTTGCCCACCTTGCTTGGTGACAAATTCTTTGGCGTCATGTGTACTTCCATGACTTCGTTTCCCTTCAACAATTTCAGCCTTCTCATCGTCCATGATGAGTTGTATTGCTGAAATTGTTTTTGCCTTGAAGACATCTTCTCGAATCAAAGGCACGACGGTAGGATTTTCTCCCTCAAAGATGAACATGACGTTGGCATGTGGAAGGGGCATCACTTTCTCCTTGTCCATGAAGTCCATACCAAGAATTATCTTGTATGAATCCAAAAAAACAATATAGAATTTTAAACGTCCCGTCCACATACCAATGTTAACTTTCATGTCCTACGCGACACCATGTAACTCTTGAGGAGAAGAGTTTGTCGCTTTGACCGAACCTGCCCGCTTTGTACACTTAATGCCCAACCGCTCCGCTTCCTTGAAATTCAAGAAGTTGTGTGTGGCATCCGTATAAACCAAAGGTTTTGATTCCTTCCCTTCGAGCTTGGTTTGCACAAATAACAACTTGCTCTTAGGTTTCAGCAACTCGTCCTTAGCGGTCATGGCATTAAGGAGCCGCAAAGAACCCATCCCTCACACAGGTTCCTCTTATACAGGTTCCTTGTGTTGCCTTGATTTATTTTCCTCAATGATCATGGCCGAGAGTTTCTTCTTCATCGAACACGATGAGGGCCGGTACACAAGTAGCACTTCACCTCTTTGAACTTCCCCGCGTCCTTGGAGGTACTCCCGTTCCATCCTCCGTTATCACCTTTGCTCAAATTTCCCTTGCGTGGAGAGTTCGTGGGTGATTTATTCATTTCTCTCCGCTCTCTATCGTCCTTCTCAAGGAATTCCCGCGACTCCTTGATTTTGGAAGGGTCGCCTTTTTTGATCTCGATGAATGACTCCGCCGCCGCTATGGCCGCCGCAAGAGATTGCACTCCACGTCTTTACAATTCTTGTTGCATCCAAGGTTGAAGTCCATCCATGAAATAGATGAGCTTATCTTCCTCCGACATATTCGAGATTTGGAAGAGCAACTCCGTAAAACTCTTCACATAGTCCCGAATCGTATCATCTTGCTTCAACTTACGAAGTTGTAACTTGGCTTTGTGTTGAGCGTTTCCAGGGTAGAAGTGAAACTTGAGGTCCCTCTTAAAGTTTCCCTAAGTCTCAAGAGAGAAGACACCCGCCTGAATGTTATTACAACGACGACGCCACCACATGGTCGCCGTGTCGGAGAGAAAGAGTGCTTTCGTCTTGATCTTTCCCTCTTTATCCTTAATGCCCATGCGATCAAAGTATTGATCCATGTTGAAGAGGAAAGCATTAATCTCCTTCGCGTCTCGCTTTCCCGAGTAGGTCTTTGGCTTGGGGACATCGATACGAGGTCCCTTCCTAAAGCTACCAACTCCCCCATTCGCTATGGTCGTCTGACATAGTGAAACGTTTTCTTTCATGACCTTCAACTCCTATCGAAGAGAAGTTACCTTGGTGCAAACATCATTAAATTGCGTTTGGAACTCCTTACGAAGTTGGTCTGTAAACGAGTAAAGAACACCTTGCAACTCACCTTTGAATGCGTCCTCCCGAGTATCAATGGTCTCGTTGCTTGGTATATCTTCCTCCAACCTTACCACCATCTTCGTCATGATTTCCTCCATCCTTGCGAGTCGAGTCTCGAAAGATGTTAGGACATCTTTTGATTTCGTCCGCCCTTTACGCACGGTGATGTTCGCGGTGTTTATCTCCTCGACAAACTCGGTCATGTTGTTTGGATCCGCCATTCTCTTCTTACTCGAACTGCGCTCTTGATACAACTTGCCCACGAAGTTGGATCGTTGCTCTGATACCACTTGTCACGGGGTTAGATTCTCACAACCCGTGCGGCATTCAATCTATTCACACCTTCGCTCGAGTTCAGCCTAATTCTCGTGCCGAATGGCTGAGTAAGAACTCGCAAAGAGAGAATGAGAACTCGGACAAGTTTTTGAGAGGAAAACACTCTTTGTATTACTCTCGGGTTTTTGTGGGATTACAACTAGTGAAGGATGTCTCCAACTCGTGGTGGATGGTTTGGCAAATGAGCAAAACATCCCCATATATATAAGGCCTTGGAAGAATCTAGAAACCTAACCCTGGTGTTTACAAGAGAGTTCTAGAATTCTCTACAAACTCTATCTATTTACAAGGTTCTAGGCTTCTCCGGAATTCTCCAGAGTTTTCTGTAATTTTGGAGAAAACCTAAGGACTTGGGCCTTCATTGATGGGCCGCACACTTGGGCTGAATCAACTTGTCACGGGTTTTTACTTTGGGCCAGACTCCAAATAAATCGGCCCGTAACAGGAAGCTGGGCTACTTCAGTTTCTCTAACATTGCAATTCGCTTCAGATGATCGCGCCTACCGGCTGAATAGTACTCCATCATGACGGTGGTTATTTTGCATAAGTTGAAGTTGAAGTAGCAGGTTTTGGCATTGGAATGTTAAGCCAGACGGTCTCGGATGTGCTACATTGATGTTGGGAATGGAGTAGCAGTTGCTAACTGTTGTGACCAATAAGTTTGCCACCAGACAGAAAGTTTTGAGGTGATAGTCCGCGCCATAGGCTCAGTAAGAAACACAACTATCACCGGTGGAGAAACTTGTCATTATCATCGACAAAACAAAGACAGAAAGCTTCTCTTGAGTAAGGGATAGCTCAACAGAGTCAAGTGCGAAAGCAGCCTAGTAAACTTTCCTATGATCATCGTCATGGTGATCATCATTCAAAGCGACACATTCAACCCAAACATGGAATAAAAAACAGGAAGTTCCGATGTTGAACATTGCACACAACTATCAAGTTTTGACTCTCAAGACAGCGATTTCTAAGATGTAATATCGCCACCAAGGGCATGCTTGTTATCGTCCTATGGCCGTTGCCTGCAGCACCTTATTTGATCCGAGCATGAATCAGAAGACAACATAGCTCGCCTTTGGAGCAGCTTGCGATAATACCTCCGCTCCCTATGGAGCAGTGCGTTCATAGAAGAGGAGATATCCATTCTCCGAAGCGCTGATATAATTCACTACAGCACCGAAGTAATACTGGACGAAGGACTCGTCAATTATCTCAACTTCTTCGTCATCAAAGTACAACCAGTAGTTGCGAGTCTTCGCCATGCACACATAGTGGCCGCTCTCCAGTGTCTCACCCAGGTGCATGACAACAGCTGAGAGCGAATACTCTGTATCAGCTGCCTCTGTTGTGTTCGTCAGCTTTAGTTCAAGCGGGTAGGCAACTCGATAAACAAGCTTCTGGGAGCTGCCGTGGTTAGTGCGCTCGAAACACTTCAAGTGGAGAACAAGGATCTGTGGTGCCTTCTTCATCGTCGTCCTCTTTTCAGCATCTTGTAACCTGTACTTGTAAAGCATTTTGGTAAATCAGACATCAGTTGAAATATGGAAATGATACTTCCACAACTAAACGAAAACAACCTCATGAACAAGAGGTCTAAAACATGGCTTTCTAATGTCTAAACGGTTCGACACAGTGTAAGATGTAGACGCTCCTTAGTACTGTACAATGTAAGACATGAAACTTTTCAATGGTCATTTAACGTCTTTCTATACCTCTGAGGGATTACTGTGAGGAATAGTTAACAGAGGATCAAGGGGGAAGTCATTAAAATTCCTGATGCAAATAAGCAAGGTTCGAAGGCAAACAAACTTGGTCGTATGATCATAAGGGCGCGTTGAAAGACATTAAGTTATAAGCATCGTTCCAGCAGTCGGAATAGGAAGAGGGGAAGTCTACCTGCCGCATTTGTCGCAGTCTTTTCCATTTTGCCCAAATAAAGTGGTTGTGGAAAAGTGGTTTTCGAGGCAGTAAGTGAAAGAAGTGTCCGGTAAAATAGCAACGTTCGATGTCTTCACACTCGAGGCATTTCTTTACTTCTGCCACAGTGCCCTGCAATTTTAGAGTAAATCACTTAATCCAGTACGAGATCACTGTATTTCAAACAGTGGACTAGAGATTAGCATTGGAAAAAATGATCCAGTAGGAGATCGTCCTTCTACATTCGTCGTTGGAAACTCTTTCTTTCATTTCTTGGTTTCGAGGATCTTACAACAAATCATGTAGATGAGAAAGAGAGTTTTCAAATCATCGTTGGAAAAGCACTATGCATGACATTCCTTGATAAAGAATATGAGAACTTAAACAAACTACCAAAAATGCAAACAGGGAAAACATAAAACAGGTCAATGAACAAGGCGCTTTATCCAACATAGCTGCAATGAAATGAAATAAGGAAAGAGCATGCAAGCATAGAGATGTGAAGTTACCTGAAAAACTTTATGAACGAAAAGCTCCTTATTCTGAAGAACTTCTGCAGCAAATTCCCGCTCCAGATCGACAAGTTTATTCAACAAAACATTCAGAAACTCCTGGGCGTCCTGCATGAAGCACATGGTTTAGGTTGCCGAGGACACAAACTATGTATACAACTGCAGCATGTCGCATAGTTAAGTTCCTTGAAATCAAAACTCAAGGCATCAGGACAATACCTGTTGATTGACTCTGTTGAAATCCTCGTGTTCATATACCAGACAGACTATGAAACTATCAAGAGCAATTTTGCGAGTTTTCCTCTTCTTAGACCTTATCTGAAACAAAAGCACTCAAAAGTTGATCCGATAGCACTTAAGGAGATGTTCACTTCATCAGATATCAAAAGGAAAATCAAGGTGAAGGGTTCATGAATAATGAGAGACATACATGGTTTCGTCTGCTATTCAGATATACATGGGTTCATGAACAACGTGCAGAAAAGTTGCATAAGGTTAGATTTATATTCTGCCTATACTCCCAGATTAAACATGATCGATTAGACAAAAACTCATAGCGTTGTCGCGGTTACAACTTCAATTACAAGAAACAGGAACTAACAATGCTTGAATGAAAACTAGTCTGAATGATTCATTGAACAAGAATGCTTCCAGCCTTCTGCAATAAAACGCTAATCTCCAACAAATCTTTAGAATAACGAATTGCAACTAGATTATGCTCAACATTGTAAGAAACACATTTAAAGAAATGAAGTGAAGAGTGTAACTGCAAACATTACCTTCACAAATATGCGAGCCAATTTCGAAAGCAAATTTGGTCCTTTTGCATCAACTAGACTGTTATGTGTCGGCGAAGTACTCCGGCATTTTCGCACCAAACGGCAAAGTACAGAGCCTACAACATAAACCGCGACTTAAAACTTGATCAAATCCATATCTGGTAATGAAACAAGACGCGAATCAAATCAAACAAACCCGTTTCTGGTAATGTGACAAGAATCGTATCGAATTGAACAAGCACATTTCTAACTGCAAATATTCATCAAGAACCACTTATTTCTACCAAGAAAATCATCAAAACCAATCATGTTCATCACAATCGAATCCCATTACACAACCGACCAAGAAATGAAGTTCCAGATTAAGAGAAAACCTGCAAGACGCTGTTGCAGTAGCAAGTGTTGCCGAAGTTGACGAGGCCAAAGTATCTTTCTCCATCAGAAAACCCGTCGTGTGGCTTGAAGCCGTGGCGACCCATTTTGAGTGCCTTCTCTTGCTTGGAGCCGTGACTACTGATCAATGTGCTTTCTTGAATGAATGAGCTTTGAGAAAAGAGCAGTGCAGAGAAGAAAGGGAGAACAATGAGACAACAGTTTGTATAAACGGAGGGTCGTTATAGGATATTGTTTGACTGTAGTTTATGAGCTAACTGGAAGGGAATTCCTATCCTTTGATACCTTGGGTTCAGTCTTGTGAATATAAGAAGATAGGTGCCGGGAGATATTTGTACCTTCTTCTGAGCAACTGGGTTCGGACACAAGAACCAAAATCTTTAACTTCAGCCGACTTCGTGAAATAGTTACCGACCATAATTGCTAATTGGTTAAACATTGGACAGCATACAATGAACCTCGGGACTCTTTCTCAAACCTCTGCAGGAACACAATTGTTTAGGTAGTCGGATTGACATAACCTCATTTCCATCTGATAACTTCTGCTAAAGCTTCGCCTTAGAGACAGATTTTAATTATTTCAGTATACTTGTAACTTCAGGTCGAAGTCGATCTCTCAGGATCAACAGCTCCCAGTATTGCTCCATCGAAAAACTGCCCAACACCAGCCATAACAGTATTGTAGATGTCTGTTGTCACGGACGATATCAGCCATCAGCCAATTCATTGAATAGCAAATAAAGTGTAAGCAAGCGAAAGATCTACTTTGTGAAGCGAACTGACAGTAACCACCCAGTAATGTTCCAAAATGAACATCAGCATAATCGTCATCTACGGTGACGTATTCAATCCGAACATGTACAAGAAAACAACTTCTCGACTGTGAAAGCTATACAAAACAACAAATTCCAACTCCGAAGGCAACACCCTCCCAAGACATCATACTACACACCGCAAACGAGCAGCTTTCCATGCTAATGCAGAGATCAAAAAATCTTCCAGGCCAAAACCGAGTCTTAAACCTTGATACTATCAGTCAGTGCGTTCATAAAAGAGGATATATGCGTCCTTGGAGCTTGTGTAATTCCTGGAACCAGAAGCGAAGGGTGACTGAAGTGCAGGTACATCGGTCATCTTGACCTTATCATCGTAAAAAAGAATCCAGCGGTCATGGCTCTTGACTAGGCATACATAATGGCTCAACTTCGGGGTCACTCTCGTCTGGAGGACGATGGCTGAGAGCAAATAGCAGGTTTCCCTGTACTTGAACCCCAGCTGAAGAGACGGTGGGACGGAGACTTCATCAGAAAGCTTCTTGAGGCCATCACCCCCAGAGTCCTTGAACCGTCTCAAGTGGATGATAAGGATGTGAGGTTTCTCCTTCATCACAAGCCTCTTTTCGGCATCTTGGTCTCTGCATTTGGTTTAGAGCATTCTGGTGAGCGAAACGCATGGCTTCCAACAAATCCTCTTGACGCATAAGGGCAAACAACATGGTAGATATGCAGTAGCTCGACAGGGGATCTACCTGCCACATTTCTCACAGGGTAGCTTATCCATTGTCACCCAGGAATTGAAATTGAAGTCTCCAGGTAAGGCAACAAACGATCGGTGTTGTGCTACATCAAGACTCAAAGTGAAGACTGTCTGATCCTTGGCCTTCTCAGTCTTACACATTGCGCATCTCATATCCGCCACAATTCCCTGCAATGTTTGTAGATGAAAGAAGCAATGACAAGAACGTTAAATCAACTTGACAGGCCACAGGAGAGTCGCATACATGTGGAAGGAGTAAACCACCACGAATAGAAAGGAGCTACGGCAACATCTAAGAACACAGCCTAACATATCACAATAGCACTCAAATTAATGACCAGATATGGTCTCCAAGTTACCTGAAGGTCGTCAAGCAAGGTGACCAAAGGCATCTTGAAGTCCTGATGTCCTGTCGTGGACGAGTCCTCCTTCACTGTCTTATCAACCTCACTCAACAAGGAGTTCAGAAAATCATAGGGATCCTGCATGAGGTAGATGGATTAGCAAAGACATCCCTTGGTGCATGAGATTTACAACACAAAAACTAGACCACCATCAATAGCATCTTGAAGGCTTTATCACATATGAATTATATTATAAATCATATAGGAACATAAAGAATGACGGAGGCAGATAAGGTTTACTGCATGATAAGAAGAATGCTAACAATAGTCACTTCGACATTTACTGGTCGACAATCCCATTTCTAGTTAGTCCAGACAAGCAAGAAAATATATTAACCTTATTTTTCATTCTAATTCTAATATCTTGAATAAGAAACTGATCAAGCGAAACAATCACTGAGAGTCCAAAAGAAACTGCAAGAATGACAGCAGATAGCACAAAGCTTTCTGATCAGAGTTTCAGACTAATCAATTACAATAAGACGACGAAGAGAAGTCGTAGAAAGAAAACTCGACGGCATAGACATAACATGCTTCTGGTGATTCTTTCTGGTATGGGCACAAAAAGAAACAAAAGATAGAGCAAGAATTAAGTAAGAGGAAACATTGAACAATTTCAAACACAAATCCGATGCAGACATCTACCGGTGGATCTAGATCTATTCCAATACTCTGCAGCTCTAGTTTCAGCCTTTCGTCTAATGCCAGCTTTTCATTAGTGGACATCAACTGACACTGCCTATCAATGAGATCCCATTCATCAGAGGAAGAGTCGTCACCCCGATCATGCTTCTGCAAGTCAAACTTAGATTCAACTTCGGAGTCAAATCTGTCTCTATCCCTTGTCCCAATATCAGCACCAAGGCAAGAATCAGAACCGGAGTCATCAGTTGGACTCTGAATCGTCGCTGTATTCATTCCCTCGGAGGCATTGTCAAGCCCACTTATGTCAATATATGCATCGCGAACTCTTTCATATAAAAAGGGAACCTTGACAAAACCATTCCCCGGAGTCATCACTATCTGCATGAAGCTTTCTGTATCGATCACACCAGTTTGCTTCTCCTGTGAACTTATCTGTCGAAAGAGATTTAAGAATTAGCCCAATGGCTAGGAAAAAGGCTGATACTCTACTTAATGACTCTATTTATTGAAGAGAAATCTAAGCCAAGAGTTCACAAAAAAGCAAAACAACATACTACTTTGTCTAGGCACACATGCAAATGCTGAATCATTTCATAACATGTCTCCTGGCTAAGTTCGAAGCTGAAAAACTAGATAAATCTAGTTTATCAAACAACCTAGCTAAGTCCCTTCATTGACATTTGACAGATCAAGATAAGTCCACACCACCACAATGTTTAATTTCATGTAACACGTCTCCTGGCCAAACCTGATTATAGAAGCACCAACAGCATCGAAGTAGCGGACAACAAAGTAAGCTAGCAGTTTTTGTGTGTCACAAAGATGCATAGAAGTTGAACTATAATCTTATTCAGTTTTCATGTCATTGATCGATGAAACATCAGGTTTCATATTAGGACACCATTCTTGGCATCAACTAGAAAGATGTACCAGGATCAATCAAACAAAGAAATAACAAGTCCTCGACAAATTAGGAAAGCTTGGGACACTTCAGCTTGAGTTAAGAATCTAGCAAGTCCTTGAACCATAGTAAACAACTATCAGTTCGTAGCAATTAGGCGAGCAGAAATCCAACCAGCTTTTTCAACAGTTGGAAGAAGTGATTTAAGCAAAGCATGACCGATTTCTATGCGATTCTATGGAGCGAGCTCCCGGAATGTTGTTCGCACAAATCAATTAAGATTACAAGTGCAACAGGACCAGGTCTTCACACTTATAAATAAGTTGCAAACATTACCTGGTTAAACAGACCTGCCAAAGCCAAAAGCAAATTCTCCTTTCCATCAGCAACTTCCTCTTTTCCACCAGCAACTTCCTCCTTTCTATCAGCAACTTCTTCCTTGTTCTTTTCATAGTACTCCATCAATCGCTCCCGAAAGGGTAGACAGAAGTATAGAGCCTGGAAAACGCAACAGAAACATAATCAAACCAAATTTAGGTTCATCAAAAAGCACAATGATCAAGAACCACCACTATGCTCATTTCTGGGTTTCTATAGAGAAAAATTCATCAAGGATCGATCTAGTCACATTAACTCAGAACCCTATTACATCATTTTGGATATCTACAAAGAAACTCAATCAAATCGAATACAGAAACACAACAGATTACTTAATAAAACACTTTTCCGGGTATAAAAAAAGACTTGTCAAGAACCGACACGAGTGTGCCGATTGTTAAGAACCGACACGATTGTGCTACATGAAGTCCGAACACACTTAGAGTCTGTTTCTGGACATCGATAAAGAAACTCACAGGAACCCAACACGTAATCAATTTGCTGAATGCCGACCCACAGAACCCTCAATCAACTGAATCAAGAAACTGAATAGGAAACTGAATCAAACACATTTCTGGCGTCCACAAAGCAACTCATCAAGAATTACCATGATCTTGCCGCAGAGCTCATAATTCAGTCAGCACAATTCCGACTATCAACCAAGAAACTCATCAAAACCCCATTTGCTACACGATTCTTCAACAAACGCACACAAGAAATAATCCACGAGACTGTATCATTGTGTGATCAATTAGGCTGAATTACACTCTCACAAACTGACCTATGTTCTTGCTATCAAGACCCCAAACCCAAGTTCTTGATATCAACCAAATGTCTAAGAAAGTCAAGAAAAATCCATTACTTGCAATGATAAAATTCAACAAAACCCAAAAACCCATTTCTTGCTATCAACCAAGAAACTCAACAGAACCCATTTTCATAATCACAATACCAATTACCAGAATCCCACGATCCAACAAAACCCTAACCCAACTAATTCAAAAAAGAAAAAGAAAAAAAGGATCAAAGGGCATCATTGCATTGCCCTTGATTAAGGTTCTGATGAACACCTGCACGACGCTGTGGCACCAACTAGCCTCACCGTGATTCTGCAGCCCGTAGTACTTTTCTCCCTCGGGGAACATGTCGCCGTCACCAGTCGCCATCTTTTCACTTCACTGATTCGATGCCCTCTTTGTTGTGTGTGTGTGTGTGTGTGTGTGTGTGTGTGTGTGTGTGTGTGTGAGAGAGAGAGAGAGAGAGAGAGAGAGAGAAGCAGTTCTGGAGGGAAGTATATACAGAGTGGAGCTGCGCGCCAATTCAGATTTCAATTTCGTTTTTTTTTTTGGTTACAAACTCTCATTGCATTATGTAAAATAGAATAGAAATGGTATAACGATAGTCAAACTATTGTGTTTTTTTATGGTACTAACAACATAATCTCCAAGTGCGGATGATAAGAAGGATATATCACAATATATATCCTCATCTATATGATCCACAAAAATAACATAAATATAGGAAGTGCTTCCACAACACACCATTATCAACAACCTCAGCATCATATCACCATAACGATAATCCATACAATACAATCAACATCGACTCATAAGACGCGAAAAAAATGTAGACGAAAACCCTAGAAATCAACACCAACACAAGACAACAAAATTACCTTTTCATCTGATCAGGAGGCGGTGGCGGAGGCAAAGCCCCACCGAGACACGGAGGCCGAGTGGTGAGGAACTTGGCCGAAGAGAACGAGCGACGCTGGAGTCGGAATCCGACGCCGAGGGGCGAGGCGTCGTTTTGGTTCGATGTGAAGCGTAACACAGTAAATATACCGTTTATTAGTATTTCATAACACGCGGAATTTTATTATTATCCATAATTATAATATATAATTTAAATTAATTATAATATTTTATGATAGTTTATAAAAAAAAATAATTATAATATGTAATTTAAAATAATTATAATGCTTTATGATAATTTTATAAAAAATTATTGTTTGATTGTCACGCGAATAATTCGTAATCTGATTTAATTTATGATTCAGATGTAGAAATGTTGTAATTAATATGAGAGGAAGAAAGTATTTGGTAGTGTTCCTCAAAATCGTCAAAATCAAAATCAACAATAAAAATTTAAAAAAATTACTAAAAAAAATAATAATTTTAGAAAATAAAATTGCTTTTTTTGTCAAAATAATATTGAATAATGAATTCTGATAAATCAAGAAACATAAATAGAAAACTATTTTTTCTTATTTTTTTTTAAAAATTTCATCAGGAATTTTGTTTCATGACTCTGTGAAACAAAAACAAAAAAACATGAAACATAACTAATATCAAGCAGGCCTTCAAGTATGACTGTGATTCTGTTGTTAGATTCGCTAGTATTGTGCTGTAAGAGGTTACGTACGATGCGATAAGGTTTAAGGGCTCGACACCAAGTCAAAGTTCACTTCAATTATAAAACTTATGTGATATATGATGCTTGATCGTCCTATGATGTCAGTCGGTCAGATTTTGCATCGATAATAGTCAGGCTTAAACTGTTGCCATTATTTGCTTAAAGAGATTTATCAGTTTCCTGTCATGGTATTATCAAAATGATGCCATTAAGCATGTCGCAAGGCAGCTAGCTCAGTGACACTAACCATCTAGTAATTTTCCTATGATCATCTACTAATGTCATAGATATCTATTGCAACAACTCATTAGATCATAACGCGGAGAAAAGCCATCAAGCTTCCCTTATGGAATACCTGTACGAATCTATCAAGTTCTGAGTCACAAGGCGAGAATCCTTAGGCGAGTCGACAACATAATAAAGCAACTATGAACACACTTCTAGGAAATCAATCAACACGCTGAAACAATACCGTCTGGGTTCATCATCTAACATTCAGAGCCGTATTTAGTAATCCCAGCATGAATAAGAAAACACAAAATGCTAATGCTGTAAGAATCAGTGAAGTTTCAGCTTCTAAGGTAAGTAGGTAACCATCAACCTGCAGCTTGCAATCCCTCGACTCTATCCAGCAGCGCGTTCATAGAAGAGGATATATCCATTCTCCGCGACACTTGGACCCTCCTCAGAACCGAAGCAGCTGTGAATGCTGGACTCATCTTTTATCGTCACTTCCTCGTCATCAAAGTACAACCAGCGGTTGTGACTCTTCACCAGGCATCCATAGTGGCCCAAGTCACGGATCCCGCCTATGTGCACGACAGCAGCAAAGAGTGAGTACTCGGTGTCAGCTGCGTCCTCAATGGCATTTGTCAGCTTCAGCTCCAGTGGGTAGGCGACTCGATAAGAACATTTCTTGAGGTTGAAGCATCTGCTCGGATTCTGATTAGGACCAGTCAGGTCGCTGCTGAAGCTAATCCTAGTGCGCTTGAAACGTTTCAAGTGGAGGACAAGGATCTGTGGTGGCTTCTTCATCGTTCTCCTCCTTTGAGCGTCTTGTATACTGCACTCGGCACAAAGCATTTTGGTAAATGTTATACAAGATAAACATGGAAATGATACAACCACAACTAAAACATGGATCGAAACCCTAAACAGTTAGACAAGTTTAAAGCGCCGAGCATCTGAACGACTCCGTGTAGTATGCATCGTAGTACATGAAACACCTGAATGGTCCAATAGTCGACATAGGAGGAGAAGTAGGCTACCTGTTGCATTGGTCGCAGTGTTTTGCATTTGATCCATCTAACTTTGTCAAACAGTAGTTTTCGAGGCAGCAAGTGATTGAAGTGTCCTTTTCAATATCAAGGCTCAGATTCAAGAACGTCGTGTCTGTCTCAGTAATGTTCCTACACCTAAGGCATCCTGTCTCTTCTACAAGAGTGCCCTGCAAATTTAGAGAAAAAAGCAGAAAAACTTGAACACTACCAAAGAAAAGGCGTTATACCCAACATAGCTGCAACGGAATGAAACAAGGGATAAAGAACCTTTTACATCATACCGGCACTTGAAACATATACATGCATGGCAAGTTACCTGAAAAGTTTTGTGAACTGAGAGTTCCTCAACAAGATCATCTGCAGCAGATCGCTGCTCTTGCTCGACGAGTTTATTCAACAGAACTTCCAGAAACTCCTGGGCATCCTGCGTGAAGCCCTTGGTTTAGGTTGTGGAGAACACGAACTATGTACAACAGCAACAATTCACGTAGTCTAACTGCTACTCGGGAGTTCCCTAACATCAAGATTGAAGTCATCAGGACAATACCTGTTCCTGGCCTTCCTTGAACCTCGCATGTGACGAGAACAGACTCCGCATGAATTCACCAGGATTAATTACACCAGTTTTCTTCTTCTGAGAACTTATCTGAAAAAAGAGAACTCAAAAGTTACTCCAACAGGTTTCTAAGAAGATGCTCAGTCAAAAGCAAAATAAAAACGCAGGGTTCATGAAAAACCAGAGACAAATACATTGTTTGGTGGACTCCAATGACGAGAAACAAGAACTAATAACTATTCTTAAATGATGGCTAAGAGAGTTTTTCGTCTGAACGATCCATCAAGAATGCTTAACATTGTAACCAGATCATGCTTAACATGTTTCAAGAAATGCAGTTAATTACCTCCGCGAACAAAGCCGCCAAAGTCGAAAGCAATTCCGTCACTCCATCAGCAGCTCGACTCTTATTCTTCTCGTAGTACTGCAGCATTTTATCGCGAAACGGAACACAGAAGTATAGAGCCTAAACAAAAAACGTGAAAAAGAAAAAGAAAAAACAAACTCAATCAAACCCATTTCTGGTAATGCAACAAACTCATCAAGAATCGCTTGATTCCTATCCGTGTATCTACCAAGAGACTCATCAAAACCAATCTTGTTCATGATCTCTATACAATTCTTCATCACAAATGATCTCTATACTATCTTGATTCCTATCCGTGTATCTCTATACTATCTTGTTCAATCCTGTTGCGCAAGCGACCAACAATTGAGGTTAAAGATGACGAGAAAACCTGCAAGACGCTGTTGCAGTAACCACTATTGCCATGGTTGACGAGGCCAAAGTATCTTTCTCCCTCTGGAAACTGGTCGTCGAGCGCCTTCTCTAGCTTGGAGCCACCGTTTCCCATCATGCACTTTTCTCTCTCTCAATGTGCTTTCTTGAATGAATGATTCTTGAGAAGAATGGAGAACAATGGAGGAGGGTAGTTATAGGCCGTTATTTAACTGTAGTTTGTTAGCTGAGTTGGGAGAGACCCAATTTGGTTTCCTTCAGTGTTCAATTTTATGAATATAAGAAGGCAGGTGTAGCATGGAATTCGTCTTTTAAGAACCAATGCTTAAATCAATCTTCTACTTCATCCGACTTTGAGAAATAGTTATTCGCTAGGGTGATATTAACCCAGGATGCCGATCCCGCCGAACGGTGGTTAATGGCTGGATTTGGCCAGTCCATTACACTGATCACATTTTACTTCAGATCCCAGCCTTATACAATTCAATGCCCAGGTCTAGACGCCGTGACTGACGGTTGCCACAGACTCTCTCATGAACGTCGACAAGAACGTACCATGCTTAAGGTAGTCCAAAGCTTTGAGTATAAACATCTATAAAACAACTAGCATCGGATGATGTCCAACACGGACAGTACTGCCCATCGGCCAATTCATCAAGGCTACATACTGATATATCACTATGAATTCTCCCTTTCCGCAATGGAGACATTCGTCACAGCAATCCAAGATTGAATACAGCAAATGCGAAGCGAAAAGGCAGTAAACTTTCAAATCACCATCATTGTCATAGTCATCTACACTGACTAATTCAATCCGAACAAGTACAAGAAAACCAATTTTCGACTGAACACTAGTACGAAACTTCCAACTTCAAAGTCAACACACCCTCCTGAGACATAATACGTCTCACCACGAACAAGCAGCTTGCCAAGCTAATGCAGACATCAAAACCCTTCGAGGACCTTCCTAAACTGTGTCCACAGTGCGTTCATAGAAGAGGATATACAAGTCCCCAAAGCTCGTGCATGTCCCGTGATCAGAATCGAAGGAGGACTGTGCGGACTCATCTATCATCTTACGTCCTTGTCCTGGACAAAGAGCAACCAGCGCTTGTCGCTCTTGATGACACATACGTAGTGGCAAGAGTCGAAGTTCTTTCCCAGGTGGAAGATGATGGCTGTGAGCGAATACAAGGGTCCATCGTTCTCCTTGGTGTGGAACAGCCGCAGCTCCTGCGAGAAGGGGAGGTCTATCTTCTCGAGCACGTCAGTCCCATATTCCTTGAACCGCAACAAGTGGAAGATAAGGATGTGTGGTTCCTGCTTTATCACCACTCTGATTTGAACTTCTTGGTCACTGCATTCGGTTTAAAGCATTCTCGTGAGCGAAACGACAATGGCTTCCTTCTCCAGTGTCTTTGCTACTTCATTCAACAATTTGAGCAGAAATTCATGGGCATCCTGCCAGAGGTTTATGGATTAGAAAACATGTCCTTTGTTGCCAGAGTTTTATTTATCAAAATCAAAGGAACTAAGACTATACCTGCTGCATGTAGTCCCCGACAATGCGATATTCATCCCTCACCACATCCATGAAGCTTTGTGTATCAATCACACCTGTTTGATTCTCCTGTGAACTTATATGTCGAAAGAGATAAGAATTCGTATAATTTATCTGTCGAAGGGAAATATAAGCAAACAGTTCATGAAATAGCAAGACTGCTGACTGATCAAAGTTCGACAGCTGAAAAAACTAGACAAGTACTATTTACGTAACACCCTAGATAAGCCACTTCAAGCGCTGATTAATTTCATAACGTCTCCTAGCTAAATCTGAGTATACAAGCACCTACAGAATCAAAGAAGGAGCCCATAAACGTGAGCTAAAAACGTTGCACTCGTTACAAAGACGCATAGAAGCTGAACTGTAAATTTATTCAAGTTTTCATCGCACTGATCTGTTTAACATCATGTTCATATTTCGGACGATGATACAGTTCTTGGACAAAATAGGGAAGGGGAAGTTTTGGAGGCAAGAGGCCACCGTCTAGACTTGAAACAAGAATCGCACCAACTTTTTTTCACAGATCATGACCACGAATCTATCAGTTGGTAGCAATTAAGCGACTTAAGCAAAGCATGACAAGTAAAAGCCACTATTTGGAGTGAACCCCAGAATGTTGCAGCAGTTAGCACGATTAAGATAACAGATTCAACAGGACCAGATCTTTAAGGTTTTGAATAACTTGTACACATTACCAGGGCAAACAGATCTGCCAAGGCCGAAAGCAATGTTCTCTCTCCGCCAGCACCTTCCTTCTTTCTCTTCTCGTCATAGTACGCGGCAGATTCACCCTAAAAGGTTCACAGAAGTACAGAACCTGCAAGTACGAAACTTAATCAAACCCGATTCTGGGTATCACTAATGAAACTTATCGAAACCCAGAACGCGATCATTTTACTGATCATTCCAGCCACACAACTCAATCAATCAAATTGAACAACGTAACAGAATACTGAATCAAACACAACGAAACTGAATCAAACATTGTTCGATTCTATGCATCGAAAAAGAAACACAACGAAACCCAATTTGTGATGAAATTACTGAATGCCGTCACAAAAAAACCCTCAATGAACCAAGTCAAGAAAAGTAACAGAAAACTGAATCAAACACGTTTCTGTCTACCCTCAACTAAACTCATCAAGAACCGCCATGATCACATCACATAGTCGTAACAACCTAGTTAGTCCCATTCCAACAAACTTGTCAGAACCCGTTTTTCCACATGATTTTTCCTCAAACTCAAACAACAAAGAATCAACTAAACAGTATCGATTCGACCGGATTCCACTCCCACAAACAGCTCATTTCTTGCTACCAACATTCAACCAATCGATAGACAAACCAAAACCCAAAAACCCTTTTCTTGCAATCAACTAACAGAAACCATCAAACCCCATTTCTTGCAATCAACCAACAAACCAGAAAAATTAATCATCAAAACCCATTTTCATCATCACAAAGGGTATCGTCACATTGCATTCAATTTTCAAGAAAGAGAGAAAGGGAGAGTCAGATGAGAAACCTGGACGACGCTGTTGCACCAGCTATTCTTGCCGAAACACCTCAGCGCGAAGTACTTTCCTCCCTCCGGTCACTTCTTGTTGTCGTCATCCCTAACCACTTATATGGGATTGGATTTTTTCATCGGACTCTTTATTAGATAGTTCACTTCAGAACGCTCCAGGGAATGATCAGAACATTATGCATCAAAGCACAACATTAAATTACATATACTGTCGAACCAAATGGTACAACGTATGTGTTAGTTTGCTATTTCGAATACAATCTGGGGATACTGTGGATGCTTCCCTGTATATTCCTCCAATGTTCCTTATAAAGATAACATATATCAGATGTCCTTGAATTTAGATGTAAACGTCTATGATATTATAAACATATCAGAGGCTAAATGTATTAACAACTAAGCATCGACAGTATATCGGCGCTATAATTTGTTGTTTGCCTTCTGGTTTTCATGGATGATTTTGCCAATGACAGGCTCCGCCATTTTCCCAATGTCTTCTACATCTTGTTTCACTTCATCAACCTGATATTTCGCAAGAACATGATCTCAGTGTTTGTATATGTGAGGATTGTAAAAAAGGCTTTTGTTACGAGTTTTTGTCGACAACCGTGGTTTACATCTTACAATTGTCCGTCCATCAAACAAGGCTTAGAATTTGACAAATTTCTGAGGTTTGTAACACCGGCAGTGTCATTCAATGCTTCAGGATTCTTACTCTCTTATTTAGAACATTGGATCACTACAAAATACCTGAACTTGAAAGAATGAGAATAAGGATGCACCTTGTGAATGATCTGTTCCACAATATGAGCGTCATTAGCAGTCTCTTCTGAGACATGTTCGGCTATCAAAGCTGCCGCCTTGAACTTGTCATCGTCAGGAAGTTGTTGAGCAATATCAGCTGATACTTTCTCGGCCATGGTCGCGACCTTCTCCACTGCCTCGGCGACTTTCTCTACCTCTTGCATCACAATCTCTGCCTCTCCTGTATTAATCAAATTACGTTTATGTCTGTGGCCATTATAGTTGCTTGTTTTGCTCACTGATGCTACTAATAAGAAGAGGTGACCGATTTCATGTTGTAACAACCAACCAGTTCTTAACGTCATAACAATTATCTTTCAAATGCACACGGGAAAAATCCAATGAATATTAAACAAGAAACAGAAAAAAAAAACAGATCGACATACCTCCAATTCTTAGTAGGGTTCCCCATTTAGGCATCCAAAATGATAGAACAAGGGAAAAGACCGAGCCCAAAAGCCATCGAGCCCTGTATATTAATCAGACATTTTAGTGATCACACCCAGATTAAAGAACTTCCACCACTTGGAACTCCAATCGTAAGTTTTAAAGTTGAGAACTGAAACCTAATTTTGACTATGAGGTTATCTGAACTCTCGAAATTTTCTCTCATACAGCATAGTAAGAGATCCTTCATCAAGAAAAGTAGAACTCACTCGATATATAATCTAGCAAAAACAATAGACAACATCTTTTCTGTAACTTTTAATATAGTCTATGTTACTTGTATGATTCTGAAGTTTTTTTCTATCAACGTTACCATCTGGGAAACCCCGGCTTCGGAGCCCTAGGTGGCCTAGCCGGAGACCCCGCCGGGGACGATGACGACGATGATGACGATGATGACGTCGATTCCCCGTCAATCTTCCCACTGCAAACACCAAAACCCAAAAACAATTTCTATCCAAAATCAATTCACACACATCAAAGATAAAATCCCATTACACAAAAACGCACTCTCACCTTCCATTTCCAACGACACCAGTACTCATCAATCTCAACCCTAGACCAGCCGGTTCACGGCTTCTCGGAAACCCCACCACCATGGATCTCGTCATCGGCTGAGCCGGGACGGAGCCGCGGTCGCTGCGGAGATGGAGGAGTTGGAACAGGCCGCGCATTCGCAAATGATCGAGGGTTGTTCTAAGGGACATTTCGTCGAACAGGTTGTGTGCATTGATGGATTGTCATAGAAATGGGGTTTTTACGGTGAGAAATGGGGTGATTTAAAAGGTGAGTTTTGTGTTTCTTGTCGTGATGATGGGAATCCAGCATTGTGATTTTTGTGTTGTGCTTTATGATGAGATTGTTGAATGTGAATGGCGTTGTGAGGAAGATTATATGTGAAGTGCACGCAAGTTCAAAAAAAAAAAATTTCGAGTGTATGTGTAATCTAGTTTGTGTATTGCTTGTAGGGTTAATAATGTGGATGAGTTACGATTTTGAGATCATATACTTGTATGCCAAGTTAAGTAAACTGGATAGGACTTTGCTTTTACAAGTTTGGGTTTTGTGAACTACGTAGCAAGACTCAATCGATTTGAGCAACTCCAGTGGATAAGGATGTCTGTTCAGGTTTTCGTGCCATTGTTATTCTGGTTCTGATCTAGCTTGTTCTTGATAGATAGCATGCTCATTGGTCTCGAGATGTGGTACCTACGTACCATATTTATACGCCCTCTTCCTCTCATAATGATAATTGTAATCGTTTGATTTGGGTAGATAATTTATGTATTTAGTTGAATTGTGTGTTTTTTTTTTAAATTAAATCATCCCTATATTTTATTTTAAATAGTTGATCTTTTTTTATTTTTCTATCCGAAGCAAGGTTAGTCCATATCGGTAGAAAGATGATCATATGTAAATGCTTCGATATGTCGTCATACAAGGAACTCTTTGCTGTAACTTTGCCATTCGCCTCAGATGATGATAGTGGATCACGTTAGGCAGTTGAATACTCCATCGTGTCACGTTAGGCAGCTGAATACTCCCATCGTTACGGTGGTTATTTTGCATAAGTTGATGTTGAAGTAGCAGGTTTCGGCATCCGCAAAGTTTAGCCAGAAGGTCTCAGATATGCTGCGGTGAGGTTGGCAATGGAGTAGCATTCGTTGCTAACTGTTGCGACGAATAAGTTAGCCGGCAGACAGATAGTTTCGAGGTGATGGTCGGCGTCATAGGCTCCAAAAGAAACACAACTATCACCAGTGGAGAAGCTTGTCATGATAATGACGAAACGACTTAGACAGAAAGCTTCTCTTAAGCAAGAGATGGATGACACAACGGTGAAAAGGCAAAAGAAGTAATAGTCTAGTAAAATTTCCTATGATCATCGTCATTGTGATCATCATCCAAAGCGACTCATTCGAGCCAAACATGGAGAATAAAAAGTTACGTTTGTTGAACACTGAACACAAGTATCAAGTTCTGACACTCAAGACAGTGATTCCTAAGATGTAATATCGTGACCAAGAACACGCTTATTATCGTCATATACCCATCGTTGTCTGCAGTACCTTATTGATCCAAAAGTATCAATAAGAAGACATTGTAAAAAAAAAAAAAAAAAACAGCACAGCTCCCCTTCGGAGCTGTAGGAATCAACTGAGTTTCAACTCCGAAGATGACCATGAACAAGCAGCTTGCACTTGTACCTCGGCCCTATGGAGCAGTGCGTTCATAGAAGAGGAGATATCCATTCTCCGAGGCGCTGGTATAATTCATTTCAGCACCGAAGCAAAGCTGAACGAAAGACTCGTCAATCATCTCAACTTCTTTGTCATCAAAGTAAAACCAGTTGTTGTGACTCCTCGCCATGCACACATAGTGGCCGCTGTGAAGGGTGTTGCCCAAGTGCACGACAACAGCTGAGAGCGAATACTCTGTATCAGCTGCCTCTGTCGTGTTAGAGAGCTTTAGTTCAAATGGGTAGGCAACTCGATAATCAAGCTTCTGGGAGCTGCCCCAGTTAGTGCGCTCGAAACGTTTCAAGTGGAGAACAAGGATCTGCGGTGCCTTCTTCATCATCGTCCTCTTTTTAGCATCTCGTAACCTGCACTTGTTAGGCATTTTAGTAAATCAGACTTCAGATGAAAAATGGAAATGATTGTAAACAGAACGTTCAGACACTGTACAAAGTTTAAAACTAACAACCACACGTTTAAAAATGAGAAAGAAATAAAAGATTATTTTCAATCACAAGGAAGATCTTTCTTTCTTAAAAAGGAATTAAACAAGAAATAATGAAATCCCAATTAAAAAAGAAATGATCTCAGAATTATAGAGTTCGCCGATGAAAAAATTGGTTAAAAAATCACTATCAACACCGACTCTTGGCACTCGCAATGTAAGACACTAAACAAGATTCGAAGGCAAACAAGTTTGGTCGTGTGATCTTAAGGGTGCATCGATAGACATAAATTGTATGGAACGGTGTCCAGAGAGGAATTCTACCTGCCACATTTGTTGCAGTCCTTCGCATTTTCGCCAGATAACATGGTCGTGGAAAAATGGTTTTCCAGGCAGTAAGTGATTGAAGTGTCCGATTCAATGGCAACATTCAGATCCATGAACGTCTCCTCACCCGTGGTGATGTGTCCACACTTGAGGCATTTCTTCTCTTCTGTCACAGTGCCCTGCAATTTTAGAGAAATAAGGAAGAAAGGAAGCACATTAATCCATTACGTGATCGCTGTATTTCAAAGACTGGACTAGAGATTACCATTGAAAACAAGTTCCAGGATCGAGCTTCCACATTCATTTTCGGAAACTCTTTATTTCATTTCTTGGTTTTGAGGATCTAACAACACGTCAGGTGCAGGCCATGCCTCCCATCGAATATCACGGAAAGCATAGTAAGTTTCAAATGATAGTTGAAAAATGACTATCAATGACTTTTGTTTTTAAGTTTATCCATTACATTCTTGATAAAGCACATGAGTACCAAAAATCCAAACAGGGAATACTTAAAACAGGCCAATGATATGTATAAGGAAAGAGCCAGTTGATCGTAGTTGCATGTAAGCATATAGATGCAAAGTCACCTGAAAAATTTTGTTAACAAAAAGCTCCTCATCCCGAAGAACTTCTGCAGAAAATTGCAGCTCCAGCTGAAGAAGTTTATTCAACAAAACATTCAGAAACTCATGGGCGTCCTGCATTAAGCGCAAGGTTTAGGTTGCCGAGGACACAAACTATATATACAACCGCAGCATGTTGTGCAGTCTAACGGTTGCTTGGAAGTTTCTTGAAATCAGACCTGAAGTTATCAAGACAATACCTGTTGATTGCCTCCCCTGAAATGAGCGTATTCAGATAACAGACTGTTTCTGAAACTTTCCAGAGCAATTTCACGAGTTTTCTTCTTCCGAGACCTTATCTGAAACAAGAGAAATTAAAAGTTGATCCAACAGCACTCTAAGAATATGTTCACTTCATCAGATATCAAAAGGAAAATCAAAGCAAAGGGTTCATGAAAAATTAGAGACTTACATTGTTTCATCTACTATACAAGAGGAAGAAGGTTAGGATAAAGTTTAGAAGCATATTCAACCTATAATCCAAGGTTAACCATTAAGGATTAGACAAAAATTCATAACGTTGCCGCATTTTTAACTCCAATCACAAGAAACAGGTCCAAGAGGATCTAACTACTCTTGAACAATAACTAACAGACTTTTCATCTGAATGTTTCATTGCAACTAGTTCATGCTCAACATTGTAACAAACACATGTAACTGCAAGCATTACCTGCAAAAACAAACCCGCGAAAGTCGAAAGCAAATCCGATCCTCCAGCATCAACTAGACTCTTATTCTTCTCGTAGTACTCCAACACTTTTTCACGAAACGGCACACAGAAGTACAGAGCCTACAACAAAAACCTTTGAAAACTTAAATCAAATCCATTTCTGGTAATGAAACAAGACTCAAATCAAATCTAACAAACCCATTTCTGGTAAAGAAACAAGACTCAAATCAAATCTAACAAACCCGTTTCTGGTAGTGTGACAAGAATAGAATCAAATCAAACAAACACATTTCTAACTGCGAAAATTCACCAAGAACCGCTTATTTCACGTCTGGGTTTCTACCAAGAAAGTCATCAAAACCAATCATGGTCATGATCTCTGTTCTATTTTTCATAACAACCA
>LIEC01006067.1:8317-19473 GCA_001925005.1 Drosera capensis
GGGGGGGGGGAGAAACCTTGAGTGTTTGGATTTGAAGATGTGAATGCTGAAGTGTATTCTTTCGCATGTTTCTATCTGTAGTCTTGTGCCTTATATAGGCAAGGCTTGAGGCTTGCAATCCAATCAATCCTCAATTCCTTTTTCAAGAAGTCATATGACGCATCCTCTTTAAGTTTGATCGAGTTTTCAATAGTAGATAAATGTCTAAGCAGATAACTTCTAGAAGACTTATCCAACGTGTCTGGTATGTTGTTAAAAGCCTGCAGACCTTCTTGAACTACTCTGAGAACTAATATGTAGACCTTCCAGAAGACTGATCCAACCCGTATGATCTGTTGTTATCAGTTTGTAGACCTTCTTGAACTATTCTGAGAACTAATCTGATCACAATTGAGTTGATACTCACAACCCCACTGTCTCAGACATGGTCATTACAAAGCTCAAAAGCTTTATATGTGTCAGACCACTTGTTCTGTCAAGAGCTTCCACTCTAGACTTATCTGACCTTACAATAATTATTTTACCTATAGTTTTTACCATTCTGATTATGACAGTCTAATATCGAGTTTCTGATAGAGTACCTATTTATTTTAATATCAGTGTCTGACAGAATACCTATTTAATTTAAACACACTCGGTCGTACATGTTAGTAATCCTTTCCTTCATCAAATCCATTAAAATATTTTGATATTTAATTGGTGTGATCAGATTTTCCTTTGGATAGCATTTGAAAGTACATAAGTTTAACCCTAATGTTTGGTTGTCTTTTGAGTTCAATTAATTATCTTATTGTCAAAATGATAATCAAGTGATCAATGGTGTAAGGCCTTCAAAACCAAACTTTTCAAGATTAAATTAGCTATTAGTACAAATAGCAATATGAACATGTGAGAATTATTACCATACTGTTAGTGTTTATAATTAAAACCAAATTAAAGTTTCAAAAGATGTACGTGATTGTTTTTATGTGCTCGTGCTTCAAGCAATGATCCTAGATTTTACTGGTTAGTCGGAATCCCTGACACTGCCATAAATCACTCCCTCACTGCACAAATTGAACGTGGTTGCTTTTACAATTATATATATTACCTTTTGTTTTTTATGCAATTCAACCCATTTCTTTAACCGTTCATCCTTCTCCTACTAGATAACAAATAGAGCTATGTTCTCTTTTGGCTTGCAACAAATATGTCATTTTGTCATGGTTCGATATAGGTCAATATTTATCGCAGTAAAAGGTGTGTTCAAGTCCATGTAACAAATAGAGCTATGTTCTCTTTTGGCTTGCAACAAATATGTCATTTTATCATGGTTCGATATAGGTCAATATTTATCGCAATAAAAGGTGTGTTCAAGTCCATGTAACAAATAGAGCTATATTCTCTTTGCTACTTTCTTGATTACAAATTAACAGAAAGCAACCACTGCTCATAAGAAACCAAGAAATAAAATAGAGAAAAGAAAGAAAGATGGGCGAAAATAGAGGCATGGAGCTCATCACCAACCGTTCATTATACCATTCCCATCATCATAGGTCAGTGATGAGCTCAGTGTTTGAATGAACGTGTCAAACTCTTGAATCAATAATCGGTATCACGTATACCGCCAAGCAAGCAATCACCATCAAAATAATATTCCTCCTCCATTTCAATTCAATGAGAAAAATATCTTTGCCGAGACAAATCAGTGTACCTTTTAGTAGATGAATCCTTGAATTGTTCCCTTTCATATTTGCAATGAACGTACCAAGTCTTAACCCTAATCAATCAAAAGTACTAAACGTACATGAATCGAACTATCGACATATATTATCTCAGCATGACACTTAATATGATGTAATAGCGTTACGAACAGAACTTTAAGCTTATTAGGATACTGCTAACGGCGAAACAACTCTGATCATCCTTGGAACAATAGGTTGCAAAACTGTAATTCGGACTTAGTTTCGTGTTTATTCACTCTCAAGTACATGATAAAATCTCATGGGTATGTTTTGTCATCTAAAGATAGAGAATAGTACAACTAGTGACACGGCAGCATGGCAAAATCAACAAACAATTGGCAAAGCCGCCCATTAAAGGACCTTGAATAACCCATATTAAAAAAAACTTTTAGATTATAAATATATACATTACCAACTCCATCACGTTTAAGCTTATTTGATAGAGAACATCTCATGCATCTCCATTTCCTATCACATTTCAAAGCTAGCTCAAATTCATTTCAAGCATCTATGATCACGATCCATACCAAAACCAAGAACTCGTCACCATGGCTCCGATTTCTCATGTCGATCATCTACCGCTAAACGAGAACGATTCGCAAGACATGATGATATACCAAGTCTTAAGCGAGGCAAATGCAATGGCAGCGTATTTCCATCCACCAAGAACACAATCCGCCACCGCGACAACAACCACACGGAGCTTCCTGTCGCCGATTTCCAACGTTGGAAAAAAGCACTACAGAGGTGTAAGGCGACGGCCTTGGGGCAAGTTCGCGGCAGAGATAAGGGACTCTGCTAGGCACGGGGCTCGTGTTTGGTTAGGGACTTATACTACTGCTGAAGAAGCTGCCTTGGCTTATGATAAGGCAGCATTTCGGATGCGTGGCTCTAAGGCTTTGCTTAACTTCCCGGCAGAAGTTGCGACCGCGATTGCAGCCGCGACGACAGGATCTGTTGTCGTGGTTTCAGAGGATGTTGCTAGCTCGAGTGCTTTGGGTAAGGGGAGATCTGAAACAGGGGTGCCAAAATAATTTTGTGTTTGTTTTCTGATAGTGGTTAGTTACTTGAATAATGTACTGATCTTTGTATTTGCATCATATATATGTAAATTGGACCAAAGGGCAGGATTATATCCTTTTTGCAAAGAGAGATCGAGATATTGGCAACGGAAAAGAGTTTCTGCGTAGATAGCAGTGCTCAAGGAGGGTGGGTTGACTCGATATCTTTTCGTCAATCATAAGAGATGTGAGGTACTATAATCCAGAAATGAACCTGCCCCCAACGGAATCTCAATTGAATCAAGCGAATCAACAATAAAACATTCTCTGTACGCATCTTTGTTTAGTGCAATTAGGCGGCCTCTTTTATACTACTATATATTAAGAAGGAATCTAACCGTTTTCCAGTATCATTTCCGAGAGCGTGATTAAGACTTGAAAGTACGCTCTGATAAAACGAGGTTCACGACTTACAGCGAGTCATTTTGACAAACTTATATGATATGGTCTGAGTCGAAAATATTTTGCTCCCAAGTGAGAGATACTGATAGCATCTCTCGAAGATAGAAGATTCAACTCCTGAATTTTGGTTTAACTGAAAATCAATGAAGAACGACAGCCTACGATGACTGCATGCATGAAGGCACATATCAGACAGAGATTACCATAGGGACAAAATGGACCATCTTTTTCTCTGTTCTTCTGTCAAGTAGAAAAGAAGAGCGAGCTAACAATCACTTGGCCCGTTCTTCCAACTTCAACAAAATATCATTGGTTCGTGCACGTCTTCTCTATGACCTCTCGTCTCTCTGATGTTGATTCTTCATTCGAGACAACTTGGTTCAATTCCGACGTTTTCACTACACTTAATCTTCTTTATTACTTTTTATTACAATTATGGTTCGTTCAGTAATCAAATCTATTTGTTCGTAAACGTGATCTACAATCTTAAAAATGTGTATATTCTTTCACCATAACACCTGCTTAAACCCCGGTGCTCTCGGGCCATCACCTACGTACCTTCTCTACTTCCTTGATGTTTGATCACAAGTTCTTACAGAGTTGCTAACTTCTTCCATATTATCAACACCAGTGAGTATAAAACCGATGTTATGTTCCGCGCAAGAGCTTTTCTCACACCACCGCCCACGTTTATCTGATCTCTAACATCCTAAGTTTGCTAGTGTCTGTAACAATTCCGCCTCCTAACTAGCCAAGAATTTCATCACAATAACGTTTCATCCCGGAATTGATCTCATTTAAGTCTCTGGAACTCCTCAAGTGCCTCCAATGATCTTTTTGATTATGCCTTGAAGACAAGGTTTAGTTACCAGCAACTCTTGCTTCGCCAATGCAAAAACTTCATAGGGGTACTACACTCGAAAATATCGATCAATAATGTGATGTTTGCATAATACCCGTAGAACAAAAATTTCCAATTAGGCATTAAAATTTATTGATGATTTAATGGGTACATAAATACATGCCTTATTAGACAAAGGAGCTAAGAACCTTTTCTTGATCAGAGTATTGGATACTTACCCGAAATCATGACAGCTTACGCCAAGAAAGCCAAACACCAAAGGCAGGCCGATTCATTGTCTAACCTTGCATTACAGACACAGTTCAATGTCATCCTTCAGAATGAGGTGAACAAAATGCAGGCGAGCTTGGTGAATCATACAATAGTGTATGGTGACGTGTATCGATTATAACCGACATTATCAACAATCTCGCTTGATGACCACCAAAATAATAATCATATTTAACTTTTGATTATTATTATAAAGATATAAGGTATTAGCAAATAAAGAAATTTAGAGATAATCATGGAGATAGATAGTAACCTTTTAGGAGACTTATTTCAAAATCCCCAACTTCTTACTCCCTATTACACCTTCATTCACACTTTACTCCCTATATCAATTTCATAATTCATTTTACTCAATACACCTTTATAATACCTTTATTTTATACAACAAGTCAAACAAGTCATATGAATCATCTCTCACCTTTTTTTTCTCAAAACTTTCTCCTTTGCATGCTCCATAATTCAATCTACAAAACTAACCAATTCAACCATCATAATATTGTTGATTTCAAAACTACAAAAAGCACAATCAAAATCCTACGCACAATCGTCATCGCCAACACCACAATCGGAACATTTAGATACAGTCATCACCACCACTATAATCGAAACCCTGAATACAGTCGTCATCACCACCATAATTGAAACCCTAGACATAATCGAGACCACCACTACAATGAAACCCTAGACATAGTTGAACACGAGATAATTTCTGTTTTCTTGTTCGATCGGGATGAAATGTTCCTGCTTGGTGATTACTCAGAACTAATCCTCGTTCCTTTGAATTGTATATAAGACAGGCATAAGAAAATTGTCTTGAAACACATATTTGTGTGAAGATGGGTTCTGATAAGTAAGGTTCCAGGGATGGACAATATATAGATGGATTATTGCAGGTTTTCGATAGGAGGAAGATGATGATGTTATGGGGAACGGGTGGAGGCAATATGTGCAGGCCGAGAGCATCTTGCCTTGAAACACATGTTCTAGAGGAAGAAGATTTGTGCAAATGATTTTGTCTTAAAATGAGTTGGGGAATGCATGTGTTTAGGGATATACGAAAGGTGAGTGTAACGCTATTTCGACTGCTTGTTTTGGAGGGGGTATGTTGAAGATAAAAGAGTCATGTTTGATGAGATTTTGATGAAGGATATTATGTCGTTGAATTGTATCTTGTTGGGTTATATGAAAACGAGGAATCTTAGGATATCAACAGGAAGTTGTCTTTGTGGGCTGTGGACTAAACGTTTTATGACAGTCTTGTGGGAACGTTAGAGAGTGGTAGGCATGAGGTTGAAGAGATCAAAGACGGCATTGTTCTTATTAAAGGACACGCACAGGATTCGGAAAGACGAATCAGAGAGCTGATTGCTTGATTGTTTATGAAAACTTACAATTGCTTCAATTTTGAGAACTTGTCTTTGGATTGCATTTAAATGTGAGTGCTGCTGTTATTGTGTTGTTTTAGAATATAGTATTGTGCTTACTAAATTGTATAATAAGTGTCATACTACTTTTTCTTTCTATACTACTACTTTCAATTCAAGTACATCAAATTTTGTTTAGATTCATGTGTTTGTTCTTTTGTATACTGCATTGTTAGTATCGTATATTGCTTTATTTTGTATATAGTTATGCATCACGATTTTATACTACGCTCTATTTGAAAATAATGGACATAATTTAAATGTGCGATGCATTATGTTTGGATCATATTCTTTCAACATTCCAAACTGTTATGTCATCTTATTACTTGAAATGAGCATATAAGTCCTAAATGATAATTTAATCTTAACTGGATACATGAGTGAAAGTAAGGTAGATGAGATATTATAAGTGTGAAACATATAGGTAGCATAAATATATCGTTTACAATTAGTGTTAAACATCGTGTTCATTAAACTTTTCAAGTAGCATAAACTAGGATTTGTCCTTGGTGGTATTACAATCTCTAAGAAGTTGATACATTAATTTTAACATGTGAACTTATAGATAACAACTTTGTAACAATATTGATAGCATCTTTAATATCTAAGAATTTATAAATAACATCTTGTGAAGTTGATGCATTAGTACCAATATGTAAACTTATTACCTTTAAGAACTTCATGCCTAAAAAACGTGAACTAACCAATACCTATATTGAGAAAATATAGTACAAATATATGCATTAGTCCATAACTACATCAAATAGAATATTTAATATCTAAGAATTTATAGGTAACATCTTGGGAAGTTGATGCATTAGTACCAACATATGAACTTACAATCTATAAGAACTTGATTCATTACAAATGTGAACTTATTGTCTAGTTTGTAACATCTTTCTTCAACTAAAGATGTATTGAATATGTAGTTAAGAGCTCTAAGATGTTTTGTATGTAAACATAAGTTTGTTGTGTAAGAACTAAATATGAATACATAAATCTACTAATTTTACAATAATTTGTATTGTATTTTATCTTCTATGTATCTAGAGAACATGTGACACAAATGAATTAACCTTTAAGTACAACATGTGTCAACAAGTAAACTATTAAATTTCATATGAGTACTGTTCTTTTATATACATATTACGGCTTTCTTACTTTAAACAACATATGTATATTTGTCTTCTTCATATTTAAGAAAATACAATACAGACGCTGTAATCTTAATTTATTGTGTATCAAAGAGTATTACTTACACTCATATGAGTACTGTAAATTTAAAGATATACACTGCACTACTCTAATGTTGTACTGTAAATGCATTTGGGAAGGTGAAAAAAAAATATACGATCATCATTTTTACAATACAAATGGAAACTAACATTTCTGTTTGACTACAAACATTGGATTACAACAATAAGGATCGAAAAAAATGATCTCGCAATCTATGATCCAACTTGTCCGATTTCCCAACCATTACGTAGCAATCACGTGTCACATTTTGTACCATCATTTGGTCAAACACATCGAATGCTTCCTTCATAAACCCATTAGAAGCATACCCTCGAATCATAACACTCCGACAAACAATATCCTTCTCGATCATCGCATCAAACACCCTCCTCATCCTCTTTATACACCTGCACTAATACATATCAATCAACGCCATCCTCATAAACAAGTTTGTCGAACATCTTTGTGCAGTTTAACAAAACCTTGACCAGCATCAAACTGTACACCATCCCTTCCCTCATCATCTCACACCCCACCACATTCCTCTCAAACATTTTATCGAACCCCCAGTTTTGAATATAGACACACCATCCCCAGTTCCCTCATACACTTCCTATCAAAATCCATTTTCACAACAACCCCATGAACCCCAATCCCAATCCCATCAAAATAGGAAGGTGAGCTCAAATTTATTTCTGGAGTGGAAAAAATGCAATTCAATTTGTGATAAAGGTGATAAAAATAATGCAAATGTCATAGAGTAGATGAAATTGAAAGAAAAAAAAAAGATGAAGAGTTAAATGTTGGTGTTGATGAATTGATTTTGCTGGGTTGGTGATGAAATTGTGGAGGGAAAGCAAGAAAACAGGGTGTCAGATAGGGAGATACAAATTGATCAAAATAAATCCCATAAAGGAACAAGAATGCTTTGAAAAATAATAAGTACGAAGTAAAATGTGATTGAATTTTTAATGGAGAGTTAAATGTGTTTTTAAACATATAGGGGAGTGAAGTGCTGGTGAAAGATGGAAAAGGAATTTAATCTCAATTTTTCGAATCTTTTACATAACATATCTCTATTTTCATATATAAGATATTACCCTTAATATCCTTCTAGAAGTAAATTTACTAAAAGATGTTAAGATATTGTATAATAGATAATATCTGTATTTGCATGTTGTAATATTAGCTGTATGATTAAATACAGGAATAAATAGTGAAGATTAAATCGTTCCAATTACAAATCTAATATTTCCTATATATACTAGCCTGTAAACAACCGTTCTTATTTTCCAAACTAGATATCTTGGTTCTATTGTTTAAGTTTATTTAGGAAACAACCAAGATTTTACAATCTTAAAGCAAAAATAGGAACCCTAGCCGCCAAGCGGCCTACAGGTTCCCCTTATACAACGACATTCACTACTCTTTCCCAACGATCTCAGGTAATCACCAGCATCTTCACATCTACGAAAGAGATCTCTACCATAGTGATTAGCATTTTTCATTCTCGATTGGTGCGGTTAGTCGGGTTCTCCATTGAGATTTGAGTCGCAATTGTCAAACTCACTTAGATCTGATTTCATCTTTATCGTTTGGCTATGGGCAAGGTGTAGACTCAATCTCGATACAAACCCTGATTTGTTGATACGGATTCTTGTTTGGGGGGTTTTTCACAAAGGAGAAGAGAACGGTTTCAAGGGTAGTCCGTTTCCCAACGATCGTGTTGTGTTTTCCGATGAAGATAGATCTCGTGAATCTATTTGTGGGCTCGTGAAGCGGTTTATGAGTTCAAGGTTTATTCTTTGATTGCTTGTTGATTTGCAATCAGAAGGGGAGAATATTGAGTTGCAGGTTAAGTCTTTGTACTAAAAGGAGGAGAGTTGCTCTTTCAAACGCAAAGGTTTTGACTGGCTTGCTAAATGTTTGGTACTTGGGTTATTATCGACTATTTGCATATTCGCGCACACGTTCTTTAATTTGTGCAAATTTATTCGGAATTTGAAAAATTGTCTTGAAGAGCAATGACTAATTTATCCAACGTCACTATGCTTAAATTTAAAAATTTTGGGGGATCTGAATATAATATAATGATAATAATGATCAGAATACAACACTACGATTCGGTACGAAATGTCAAAATATATCGTATTGAGTATATTTAACGAGACAATTGAAGCATGTAAATAATGCTAAAGGCTTAAGGATGAAGACCATTGTAGAGATTATCTGCTTAATTGTTTATCTCCTTGATTTGTGGAGATTTACAGTAAACATAAGATGTCAAAGAAATATGGGATAAACTGGAAGCTCAATTCAAAATGGAGGAGAAAGTCTCTAGAGCTCATCTAGTAAACAAATTCATGAATTTGAAATTTGTTGATGGCTAAGAAATTCTTCCTCGACTCTTTGATTTGGAGAACCTTTCTATGAAATTGAGAAATTACAAAATCACAATTTGTGATGGTTTTTTGGTAGGAGCTATTCTTAATAAGTTACATGCATCATGACTTTCATTAAAAAGCGAAATACAATGAAAGAAAAGTCAGGTGGAGCTGGATGATCTCAAATGATGTATTGGAATCGAATATGAGAACCATACTAGAAACAATGAGTAAACGATGAAGCAGCAAACTTCAGTGGGTAATGCTATCGCTGGTCCAAAGAAGTTTTCTAGGAAGTCCAAATTGTGAAAGGATGAACCCAAACAGTTTGAACCCACAAAGACAATTGCCAAGAAAAAGAAGAAGAAGGCAACTGCTATAATTATGGTAAATTGAGAGATTTTGAAGCTGACTGTAAGCTGCAAAAGGTTGCTGATTGTAATATCCTGAAATATTTTGAATAAGGAAATAAATATTTTAAACATGGTACGATATATTTGAACGATGCAAAAGTCCCGCGAAAATCTCAACCGCTTTCTTAAATATTTCAATCATCGTCTCAATATAAATATTTTCAAAATTATTGACCTCACAAGTTTTGACCTAGCCTCCGAAAAGAACAGCGACAGAGAAAGAGAAAGGGTATGGATTCATCTCTCGCTTTGATTTCGTTTCCGTTTATATTTTATTTTAGTTATTCTCGTATTATATTTGTATTACCGGAATCCGGCGACCCGAACCCCGACCCTGAAACCCGCCTGAAACCCTCATGAACCCTCGCCGGATCCAGCCCCGCCAAGGCTGTCTGAAGCAGCCGTCATCGCGCGCCTCGCTGAAACGCCAGCCAACCCCGACCTGTCACCCTTTCCGTTCCCCAGCCCCGCCGCCCTCCCTTGTCCGCCGTCGCCGCCAGCAGACCCGTCCCCGATGACACCGCCTCTCATCCTCATCGTCGCCTGAAGCCGCGCTACCCACGATTGGATCTGGAATAACCCGAGCCTTGCCTTCGCGACCGGCGTCTTGCCCTCGTCGACCCTCTTCCCGACGTCGGAACAGCCCGTCACGACCGGATTTGGTCACTGAGCTCGATGAGGATTGTCTCCGTATGGTGACCATGATGTTCCCCGCCTTCGTCGTCTCTCCGTAAAGTGTGATGTGCTTGATTGCTTTGATTGGTTTGTTAAAAGGGTAACGATGCAACCTGTAGAATATTATAGAATTTTAATAACGATTTCTGAATATTGCTCGCCTGCTCTTGATGTATGATATCCTATGCTTGTTGATATAATTTTTGTAACGAATTATTAATCGTGAAAATTATTAAGAACGTTATAAAATATAGCGTTATATAAATTTATGAAACACCATGGTGGTCACCTGCTATACATGGATTAATATGATTAATTTCATATTATATGCCTGAAATCTTGAATTACGAACATCATGGTGGTCACCTGCTATACATGGGTTGATATGATTAATTTCATATTATCTGCCTGAAATCTCGAATTACGAACACCATGATAGTCACCTGCTATACATGGATTAATATGATTAATTTTATATTATATGTCTGAATATCTTGAATCCTGTTATACATGAAAATAATATGTTTAATTTCATGCTTCTGCCTGAAAATCCTGAAAACCTGAACAATGAGGATATTCCTGTAAATGATAATAACTGGGAGAGTTACGAGTCCTGACTAGCTAGGGAGGGATAGAAATTCCCTTCGCGTGCACGCAGCGGCATCAATTGAAATATATTTGGTGGCCGTGTTTGGTTATTATTAA
>LIEC01006068.1:0-97491 GCA_001925005.1 Drosera capensis
GAGTGGAAACAGGTGACACTGGATGCAAAAAAACGTAACAAAGTTTCCGATATCAAGGACAAAGCAATAGCGTCGATCCAACACGAATTACTAATTCGTCACATACAGATAAGTTCGGGTATTCACATTGCCACCAAAACAATGTGAATTACTCAAAATTAACAAGTCTTTCTCACTCACGTACCAAACACTGTATATCGAGAATGACTCTCGAAATGTGTAACAAGTAGTGCTGCTGAAACCATTCCGTCAAAAGTTTACGCCGTTGGACGAGAATGTAACAAAACATAGGTCCCCAACATACACGAACAAACAATAGCTCTTCGTCCACCTATAAACATGCTCACGATGTTATCACAACTACACTAAACCACCATTGCCAAATCCCTTGAAGTGCAAGTCAAGTCAACACAAATTAGGCAGCTTGCCCCAAACGGAGTAATAAACGAAGACAAAGTGGCCACAGAATGTATTCCAACCAACACACCAAGAAATCTGTTTTGTAATTTTCTACAAAGAAGAATCATGTAGACAAAACTCACAAGAAAAATCAAAGCATAGAATCTTTCCATTTTGCCAGAAAGAAATATACTCATATACCAGGCAAAGGATCTTCGTCTTGTTCCAAGGATGAAGTAAAGCGAAGCATTATCATAGATACCATACTTCAGAAGAAGTCATCATGCTACGATGGCATAGGCAATGTAAACAGGGAAGTCGTCTTGCTGCAATGCTGCAATACCAATAGATTGATACCTTCACTTGCCTGGCCGAGCCCATTTGTCTTGAAGAAAACAAGGCTCAGAAGATCGAGATGAAGCAATGAATATGCATCATCACAATGAAAACTGAATTAATATTCACAGCAAGTCATATGTAAGACAATGTATATAACGTGTAAATTCACCAGTTCCAGGATCTGTCGCAAGTTAAGACATCACACAAGCTGAAAGACAGCAAATGAAGCAATAAGTAACAATTATTCGGAGTACAAATGGCCACTTAAAAATCTACACAAGTCAAGAGTACAGAAGTCTGTAGCTTCTCCAAATACTAATATCGAAAAGATCCTCTAAGCTAACGAGCTGCAGAAGTTATTAAAAAAACCATCATAATTGGCATGGTACCAGCTGCTACTTTCACAACGAGCATCCAAAGAGAGTGCATAAACAAACAATATGCAGCGCACAATGGCCAGTAAGAAACAGAATCAGCAGTCTTTCATATTCACTGAAAAAATGGAGACTAGCCACATAACAAAAAAGCAAATAGCAAAACATGAGCAGACGCACCATTTTAGCAACTCAATTATTAGGGCTCTGTATTCGGCAGTTCAAAACTATGGGTTTGGCTTAATATATTCCCGACATCCAACTCCTAGGGTATAGTGCAATCTAACTCCAAAAATAGAACTTCTAAAAAGCAGTTAAAGACAGAAAGGTCTGAGTATAATGTTCAAGAAACCTGCGCCAAAAAAATCACCTTTCCATTTATGTGATTTTTCAATCTCAAAACATGAACAAGAACCGGGGAGAGGGGAGGAGTGACAAATTGATGTGAAAAGCCGGCAACTCTTACAGCCCGAGCAGCGGAACTTTGCACCACCATGAATGACTCCTGATCATATGGGCTTCATGGCATAGAAACTGTCTACAGAGCTTCTCAAAAATACCAAAGCCATTAGCCCCGCATAAACAATCTTCGGAACGTTGCAACCGATGCGCTCCAAGAAATATCATGTGATCTCCTGGAAAAATAGAACAAAATTTTAAGGTCCCTCGAAAAAGCAGACCAAACAGGCGTGTTACAAAACATCAGATCATACAAAAATGACAAATAATAGAATGCCTATTTAACATAAAAAATGACCACTCAAGCTTCTCTGTAAGATCAATACATACTGCTTTTACTTTGTTCACCAGTCCGAGGTCCAGGGCTGAACGTTCTGTTATGCATTTCGTATGTACAATAAGACCTGGTGAACTAGTTTTACTCGAAGATCCAGAGTCGCTGCTCCCACTCCCAGATGGAGTGCTCAAGTACGCAGCATCCCTGAACATCCACTCGTCCCTCTCTTCTCTATAGAAGTCTTCAAATATTTCACCACACAACAGGCATACACACTGTGTTTCGTCCGCTGGAACCATTTTTTTTTCTTCTCTTGGCTCGTTGGACACCTGCATAATGTCCTCTTTCTTTCCCGCAAGCCATTCTTCTGTATTTACAAACCACTTTCTAGATAGCTCGGAATTCTTCATGGAATGCCACTCCAAGTGTCTGTCAAGGCTATCTTTCAACTTAAGCCGAAGGCCACATATGTCGCAGCGATGTTGAAGATTCTGAAGAAGTCCATCAATAACACTTGCATGTGACCGCCGAAGTACATCTGGCCTAAATTCAACTCCTATGAGATTTTCATTCTCATCCTTCATCGTCTCTGACGCAGCACTCGAGCTACTACCTGCAAGAGGAGAAGCAGGTTTCTCTGATGCAGATAGACTGGGAACAGGGACAGAGACTGAAGCTGGAGGAACCAAGTTTGCTGGAGCAACCACAGCACTGGAAGCAGTTGCTGGGCTCTTATTCTGAAGTTGGCCTGATAATTCAGATTGACTGAGGGGTGTTGATTCACTTTTCGACGCAGATATCAGGCCTTTAGCAACTAATGTGCTAAATAAGCTTGCAAATGGATTTGCGCCTGAAGATCCAATGTTTGAAGTTGGTCCTGATTTACTGTCTGCAGAAGTTGAAGTAAGAGGAGGAGCAGGAGGCGGTGGAGGCCTCTCCAACTTCCTCGAAAAGTAACCCAGATCACGAGGAGGACTTGATGACGGTATGTATGCACCACCAGATCCATAAGAAGTTGACGGCAAAGCAGGAGGCACAGTTCGTAAAGGAAGCTGAGCAGACAATGCTGTTCGTAAGTCACGTGACGCCATAATATTTAAGCCACCAGCACTGGAGATTTCGGATATCCCTTCACTCTTCAAACCAGAAGGCAAGGGAGTACCCAAAAGGACAGCTGAGGAACTTCTCGCCGGGGAGGGAGAACCATGAAGCTGCGTAGTTTTCTTCTGATGGCCGGAAGGCTCAACATCTAGATGACTAAACGGCACTTGTCGTGAAAACGAGTGATTATTTGGTGGTAAGGATGGTATTGCAGGTGTTGGCAGTTGTAAAGTTTCATCCTGGGGTCTTCTAATGTTACCCAGCCGAGGGTTAGAATGCAAACCAGGAAGCTTATTCACAATAATCTGACTGTACGGCTCACTATCTACCTCGCCAGAATAAAATGTCTTGTTGAATTGGGCATTATCTCTATCAACAAAATGTTGACGAGGATCACGAGAACTGGAATAAGCTGACGGTAGCCTCTGATTGCTGGGCAACGTTACAGGAAATGAATGGTGTCCCGAAGTACCTGTTGTACCAGACATTTCACGGCCTCTAACATGAGGCTGTCTTATCTGTGACCTATACCCATAAATTGGTTCAGAAGCCATTGAATCAACAGATGCTTCTCTCTCATTTTCTAGCCCAGGTTCATGTCGCCACATAGGAAGATGGCTCTCAAACTCCTGTGAAGAATAATAGAAAATGCCCAAGTCAGAACTTGCATTAAGAGGAGCTCAATTTCAGTCACTAGCTAAACCTTTCCCAAAAATAATAATAAATAATAAATAAAACAGAAAGAGCATCTTATAAAGCACATGCATTCGAATTCGCAAAAGCACCTTGCTCCTTACATATCTTACCGATTTATTCAGAATTTCCGGGGTAAACTGTCCTTTTCCGGTGCATCCAGCCAACTTATCTGGGACATTAGTGCTCAAGTTATCCCACGCATACTCTTCCTCTTCGGTGTTCTTCCAATTTGTGGAAATTTCAGCACTATTACTGCCAGAAGTATTCCTTATTGTTGGCAAATGTTTACTGTCTAATGGTGTGGTGGCATTGGGAATACCAGGCCTCACACTGTACCCATTTCTTTGACTTGGTACTGGCTCCTCGGTGCCTCGAACAGAGCCAAGCCACCGCTTCGGCTCAACAGTCTTCTCAGTGGATCTCCCAATCCCAGTCGTCGGCTGACGTAAAATGCCACCAGCAGGTACATAATCACCGTATACTGCACCCATGTGCTGCTCTGAAGCAGCTTCTTTTGGTGCTTCTCTCTTAGGACGAACGAGACTCTGACAGAAAAAAACACAAGCAAAATTACTACGAGATATTTCGAAAGAGAGTCTGAAAGATAAAAGTGCTTTAACCTTCCACTCACCTTTACACTAGGATCCGCCCATGACCCCCTAGTACCAAAACTAGATGTTCTGTCCAGCCTGTCCACTTCTTCACCTGAGTTGATCACCGAACCACTGATGTCATCGGCTGTAACTTTGAGCTTCACTCATGGAATCAACAGGAAAAACATCAGGGACAAAGGTAAACAACTTGATCAAATTAAGCTGAATGTTCATTAGTTAGGAGGAGGAACGAAAATACAGCATTTTTCAAGGAGAATCTTGTCCTAACTAAAGTGACTGAAGGAGCACAGTTGCCAGGGTCAAATTACACAAAAGAATCAGATTGTGCATTGTGAAAGGGCCACAATAATCAAGACTCATACTACCAACTCGGGGGACTTGAGGACCAGCTCATATGTGGAAACAGCTAATTTGTATATCATATTTTCAACAAGTAAAAGAGTAGTTCTTCAATGCGAAACATCCGTGAAATCAAACCATTCATAGTCGAATAATTCACTAATTTTTCGACAATTTTCGTCGAATAACTAGCACAAGACCTCCGTGAAATCAAACCATTCATAGTCGTCTGCAGTCCAAATCATTTACTGGAGCCAAGTATATATTACAGGCTCTGCAAGGCCATGAATACCACTAATTAAAAGAGAAGCACTATGTCCATACCATCATATCATGGGCAAATAGAATAGTCTCACATGAACATAGAAGACAGAATATTTTTCCTAGACTCCTACTCGATCCCCCGAAGCAATCACAAACACTTCGAGTCATAAATCCAAAGGAGAAAAAAGTTGCTCACCTTGCTTGACTGTTGAAGACGTTGTCTTGCCTCCAGATACTTGGGATTCACATGAATGCTGTGTGGCTGGCGCTGAGATTCTGCATCAAGCCTTGTTGTTGAAGATCCAGATGTTGTACCATTCGCAGAGGATGTGAGGCCAAGCTCTTTTTCAATAGCCTGCAGTCTCTGAGGAGGAAAGACTCCTTTCCAAGTGCCAAAAAGATGCCTCATACCAGGATTTACTGAAGGGCTAACCTGCCTATAGGCCTTGCAGAAAACCTAAATGTTTTAAGAACACAAAAAAATTATTCCCATCACAGGTAATCCAAATACTCCAGAATTTCAGAAGTCAGCATGTCATTATGGCATGCCTTGATAATTGATATGGTATCAGCTCATTTTTAGGATGTGTCCGAACAAAACGAGACATACGTCTACTAATTACGCAATAGATCAAGAAACCAAGTCAAAACAGAGAAATTCTAACCTCGGGTAGTCTGGCAGCAAAATACTTGATGTAATCTCTACCAATATTCTTCACAATACTATCTAGCAGATAAAGTGATGGCAGCTTCTGTTCACTGGGAACCTGTAGAAATAGTCAATTGAACAGTTAATCTTCAGCAACAGAACCCGTACAAATTTGTTTCAGACAGATAAACCAAGAAAATACTCAAAACAAATGAATGAACACAAAAACTTCTCAAGCGTTTGTATAAAAGTGACTGTTGTGATCACTTCCCTTCTCTATGCACATGACTGGTTTATAAAGGCGATTAAGGAGCACGGATGAGAGTAAAACTAATATATACATAAAGAGACATCATTGTCGAAAGGGATTTCATATAATCAACCCGCTGACAGACAAATCGTCACAAACAACACTCCACCATTTCCATCTCTAATTTTAAAACATTTTTCATACATAGCAGACAAAACAATAATACACCGATCACACTTGCTCTTCCACTCCAACAACACAATTCAACCCCCAAAACACCCAAATTCACATAATAATCCCAATTCACCTCAAGAATATGCCCGCAAACCGTCGCCACGATCGCCCTCGCAGCGTGCAGATTCTCCCCGGCAATGATCGTCAAATTCGTAATAATCGGCTTCGAGTTAAACGTGAGCTCACTCAACGCCGTCTTGTACTGATTCACAAGCTCCTGATGCTGCTGCTGTATCGGCTGCGGCTCGTACGCCCCGCTCCTCACCGACGAAACATCCGATTCCCTATCCGTCGTCCCCACCGCCCCCGCCGCCCGCAACCTCCCCGCTCCACCAGCCCCCGCCGCCCCTCCTCTATGCTGAGCCGGCGGTCCGGCTCGCTGGAATTGCCGAGCACCAGCACCACTCGACGATTCGTCGGTCAATCGAGCTCGTTTCGGCCCCGGCTCGCGGGGCTTGGGTCGACGAGGGTTCTCCATTGAAGGGGATCAGTCTCAGGGGTTGTTGATTGGTAGCCTAGAAGTGGATTGTGGGGTGTTCATTGAGGGAATTGGAGAGGGGAGGGTTAGGGTTAGGGTCAGGGTATGGGAGGTTTGAAACCCTAAAAAATGGGGATTTTGTTGTTGGTTGATTGACGGTGTTTCGATTTGCGGATTGAAGGGAAGATGTGAGAGTTGGGAAGGACAGAGGTGAGAATGGTCAAAAGTTGAGATTTTTAGTGTTCATTTTTTCTAGGAAAGTATGCTTGCGAGAAGTTTTATATGAATTGTACTGATCTTTGTTAGGAGTACTTGTTATAAAGATATTCACCCTCTCTCTTCGTATTGTTATATGAATTTTGATTCCAATTATAAAATAATTAAATATTTTTTTAATTTATCTCAAAATATTAATGATGTTTAAGGATTTGTATTTTGTCAATCTGACAAGAAAATCTCTACATGTCATAAGCACCAAAAATCAATCTTGAGATAAGTAATCCTTGACATATGCTTCAAATTTTCTGATTAACCAAATCAAACATCCTGATGTGTCAATGCGGGTGGCATGCGTCAGTGTGGGGTATTAGTCAGACCTTCGGGTCTCGTTTAACATGATCAATAGGGAAGCCAACACTCAACTGTTTCGGTATCCTAAGATACCATTTGAAATAAACATCCTGATGTGCCAGGAAGATCATTCACTATAAGAATAAGGTAAAGGTGCAAGTTTCAGTAAATTGGTGGAGTAGAATATTACTGCCTCTAACGTTGATGCCACGTTTGTTGCCCCGGTATTTGCAATGTACTACCATGATCGTTGAGCAAGACCCCTCTCAGCCTCTCTTCTATTACACCTCCATTATGATTATGATTATTACTATGCTACATAACACGGATGTCTATTTTCATAATTGAGGAAAATAAAGTACAAAAGGTCAAAGAGGTTAAATACATTTTTATCTTTTCTCCTAAAAGATGAAAATTCATCCCCTTTACAATAATACTCTCTGCATCCCATATAATTAACACTTTCATTTTTTTACTATTCAATACGTATGTTGAGAAGTTTTATTTTTCATCTTAACATCACACATATATATATATATATATAATTAAAATTCATAACTTAAAATATCATTAGTTTTTCATGAAAATTTTATGAAAAAAATATATTTGATTGTCCCATAAAAAAATATTGTTTCTAATTTGAGACGGAGGGAGTATGTTGTTTTTAGTTTTCGCGTTTGTATAGAGTTTGTTTCTTGACAGTTGTGCAAGTGCAAGGAACGCCTATCAGTTTGTTCCTTGACGGTTGTGCAAGTACAGGTGCAACTATGATTCTAGAGATGTGTTACACCTATTTCACGCGTTTCCAACAAACGTAGTTTAAGTAATGCAATATGTCGCGAAAAATGAAGTTAGTTAACATAACGAAGAGACAGAACCTGTCTTTCATTGAACATAGGGATCTGAACAAGAACCATAGGATAAACACGTTTGCCTCCCAACTCAACATCATCAACACCATCATCATCCTTCATTGCTTCCCATTTGTATCTCTTCTCTCCCTTCAATCCAAACACCTTCACAAACAATATCACTACTCCCTTATAGACCCTCTCGACGAACAACATCATCGACATCACCAAACACAGCGCGACAGCAACCTTGAGTCCCTGGATAATACTGGCCTTCGTCTGTTCCCACAGAAACCTCATCGTCATCTGCATTGTCGTCGTTTGCTTTGGTTTGGACTCAAGGTTGCTTTGGAGAGTGATGAAGCTTATAGGGTGAAGTGGGGATTTCCCTTTTGAGGGCTTGGTAGTGTTCTTTGGGTTATTAATAATGTTTTGCTGGTTCTGTGTAAAGAGGAGCAGAGGAATGTGGAGAGTGAGACTTCGAGGAGAAAGGGGAGTTCTTGCATGAGCTTGTTGTTTTAGTTGGCTTTTGGGTTTGTGTTTTTGCTGCTTGGTACCAATTTATATAATATCATACAAGAAGAGGTGACCAATCACTTTTTAACAGTGACTTCAGAAGTGGTCGGAGATAACGCTGAGCCCATAAAACATAAGGGATCGAAGTATGCTACACTAACATTAACCCTAGCCACATGCTTAGTATAGCCCTAGCAATATCGTTTAACTTTTACCCTTGGCAATTCAAATTAAGGGCTTTAGGAGCTAAGGAGCAAAAAAATACGGAGTACATGCACGTTACATTTTTAACCAAGATAGTTGAATACGTATAAAATGGTTTGATAATACAATCTTACAATTCATATAAATAAAAAAAAAACTCTATTGAAAATATCAAAATTTATCTTGAAATTAACAATGTCCATATATCCCAATAATATCAATTACATTCCACCGATATTACTTATTAATTTTCTCGGTAATGTTCTGTTTTTTACAAACTTGTTCACTACGATGTCGTAGGATTCACCCCCTAAATAGTTGTGCGACATAGATAGTACTTGTTGTACCCTCAATGACCCTCACCTATCCTAATCCTAACCTAACTCTAAAGTCATATCGCTACCCCTAACACCTAATCCCTAATGCTATCTTTCTCTGAACTATCCTTAAACATGTCCTCATGCTCATATGCATGATTGTATTTGTTTGATCAAGTACACTGTTTAATAGACCAACCCTATTGCAATCTGTTCAAATATACATGTTTTTATTTGGAAAAATAGACAAACTTTACGTTACAATGAGTCGATGAGCATGAACAAATCGATGTTGCATCCATTGTCTCTGCGATTTGTGAATAATTACTAAAGCCAAAAAAGGAATACAACAGTTCTTGTCTGTCATAGGCTGTTCTCTTATACTGTCTTAATGAACACAGATTACAAATCAAATCAAGATCAACTAAACATGTCTATGTGATAAGTTGGACTTCGGGGCCAGAAATTGTCTTAGATTCACCAGATACGTGTACTGTTTAGGTCCATCGAAACAGCGTCAATGGCGAAACGAGCAACCGTGTCTGTTGGATGGAAAAAGTCCCAGAAGATATGGTTGGTTCTGTTCGGACAGTAAGGTGCAAGCATCCCTATTCCACAACATGCTGCCTTCACTTCTATGATTCCTGAAATCAAACAAATAATGTTAAACTTGGGACGTCGCAAGCAGTCAATAGGCAGACTAAGTCTTCAATATAGAATATGTAGGCTTGATCGTGATAACTATGTTGATCGCGACCATAGTGAGGTAGCAGGACGCACCATGATCAGTTGCATTGTCAATGACATTGAGGATGGAGCTGTAGGTGTCGAAGTACATGTACTGGAAATCACTCAACTGTGATTTGAATTGCTCCAAGACTGGCACGAGACGCTGATTGTACTGAGAAGCCCAAAAATTTGCCCCGGTATGGCATTCGCCAGTTTTGTTCTGTGTTCTCAAATATGGACAGCAACCAACAGGTCCTACTCCGAACATCGCAAACCTTCTTCCACCAAGGTCATAGATTTGCTACATAAGAAAAATCTATAGATTGAAGTTAAAATCTATACATCTATTAGCATCAATCAAGATAGAGGTTTCCTAGATACCTGAAGTTGCGCAGTCATGTTGCCGATCATGGAGTCCTTGTGGAGTCCCTGTAACTATCGAGCTCGCATTCTTGTTGAAGTAGCAAATAACGTCGTTGCTTCCCATGATGACGACAAACAATGCCTTGGACAGAATCTTTTCTGCGCCAGACGCCCCGAGCTGCTGCACCATCTGTTTCTGAACAGTGCTAAAGTACTCAATTTGCTTGTCCATTGCAATAACTTGACCCTATATATGCATATCGTTGAGCATCGTCCAGGAACCATTGTAAGTGTCAATCTCATAGGTTTATGATGAAAACCGTGTAAATTACGAGCAAGACACGAAAGGTGAGACCGTATTTTGCTTACAAAAAAGCGATCGCAGCCATAGAAGATTCCAGAACAACCAGATGCAAAGCTAACTCCTGTAAGGAAATTGTTGCTCTTGTTGTGCACTAGGGCCAAGTAAGGTGGTGGTGAAGGTAAGCCAACCTTTTCAGCTGTCATAACATAGACAAGTAGAAGACCTAGCAAGCTTCATTTGGCAAAAAAGTTGTTGGTACTTAAAGGTCGCGGATTCACAACTGGTTGAACGACTCAACCTACACCCTGAAGATTCACATGTACACGATATATCAGTGGATCCATTTGATCATTTTTTACATTACCCATAAAGTGGATAAACCTTCCGGTGGATCCATTTAATCATTTTTTACATTGCTAAACCTTCCAGTGGGCTTATGATTAGGAAAGTCGATGCCATAATGCGGATAATCACCCTTGGCGATGGACCAAGGGAGGTAGTTATTGTTGCCAACGTCGACAAGAGAGTCCCCAAACACAAAAAAAACGCAGGCGCCATCTGTGCCTTCGAAGCTCCGTACAAACTGATTATGACAAGAACGAACACAGAAAACAACTCTTCATGGTTTTTAGTTTAGAAGTGGAATCCCTGTTTCTTATGTTTTTGACCTCTTGGTGCAATGATGGAAATGGCAACTTTACCTTGTGGCTATTTTTAGAAAAGAGCTTAGAAATTAACATGATCACTTTTTGTTCTGTTTTTGGCCGAGTAAATGAATGATTTGTGTTAATTTTTGGGGACCATAATGTTCAGTACATAGAATACATTTTGGACATCATAATTATCACATGGATTATAACTCTTTGACTTGCGCCTATTGGGTATCTCGAATCTTAAGTCATTTATTTCGGTCCATGCATGGTCAATACATATGATTACCGAATTTGGTTTTCGTCTGAGTCAAATTTTTGTTCAATTTAATTGACTACAAATAGAAGGCATAAAATTTGTGTATATATTGGGTAAAATGTGTTCGACATCTAAGCTGTTTCATGCTATTGGTAACCTTTAACATGTTTACTTCCATAAATACAATTAAAACATGTCAAACACAAACTCTCTCAATAATTGGTGAGACTAACTAAATGAAATGAGCTACGATACATGTCAAACACAAACTCTAACAATAATTGATGAGACTAACTAAATAAAATGAGCTAAATACTAGTATTACCCATATTTTGATCATTAAATCGATCCTTACGAGGGAGAAGAATGTGTATATCTTGACGGAACTCTTGGATTCTTGTCATCATTTTTGGTGTAATATTGTTTATCTATTCAAACCATCAATTTATAATCATTCAATCTGTTGAAATCAACCATCAAGACATATTCAAAATAACTTTTATGTTAACATAAGAGTATTCTGAATAAGATATAAGTATATTTCGTTACGTATGTGCTCATGTATACAACATGATCTATTTGGTATTCTTTCACTGGTAGTTTAGTCTTGTTAAAGAACCACTAACTCTAAGCAATGACCTCGCTTTGGTCGTGCACAGTTCACATAACCACTCGCTTGAATCAATGGCCAAGCGTGCCAATGACAAAATGTTCATCGCTCTTTAACATGTCAAGGCCAAAATTTACACTTTAGCATTCAACATACGTCTCTGAAGTCGTTTAATCAACATTTGAACCAGTAAAGTAATTAATGAATCAAAATTCTTACATTTTGATCATACAAACTTCTGCCGTGTGAAGCTCAACCAAGCTTGTATACTTTCTGTAGTTTGACCTTCTGCGGTATTATGGAATAATTATACTACGTTGCAAACCATAGAAAGCCTGGAATAAATTACTGGTCATGTGATAATCATGGTCAGTGTAGGGGTTAACTCGGATTAACACGTATGCTGCATAAACTGGTCCCTAGTAAAAATCAATAACTTATCTATGTCGATTGATACTCCAAGACTGAAGACTACGAATGATCGATTTTTTTTTTTTCCATTCCTATGTCCTTTATAAATACTCATAATCTTGTGTTTCCTGAATCATCACTTGACGAACTAAAAACAAGCATAGAGGAGTGCAACAGCGCGACAAGAAAGCAACAGACAACATTCACTTGTTGCCAAAAAACAATGAGGGGATTTTCTCTGTTGATCTGTGTTCTGATCTCGGCGAGCCAGCTATGTAACCTTGCAGGAGCTCAGATGGCTCCTGCGATGTTTGTGTTTGGAGACTCACTTGTTGATGTTGGGAACAATAACTACTTGCTGTTTTCTCTGTTCAAGGTTGATTTTCCTCACTACGGCATCGACTATCTTGATCAGAAGGCGACAGGAAGATATAGCAACGGCAAGAATTCGGCTGATTTTATAGGTAAAGTCACACAACAAAATGTAAACTACACATCCTGTCAGCAAACTTAATGACTACATTAACATCGTTCTTAACTTTTTTTTTTTCCGCAGCTGAAAAGCTTGGACTGCCGTCTTCGCCACCTTACTTGGCTCTAGCACAGGAAAATAGCAACAACTTCTTCAACGGGGTCAACTTCGCCTCTGGAGGTTCCGGCATCTACTACGGCTTAAATCAATACTTCGTACGCGAATATTTCTCTCCTTCATCAGCAATTGTTGTTAATTGTAATGGAAAAAATGTCGTTAGCGTTAACTGTTAGCTAACTCGCATATATATATATATATGCATTACAGGACCAAGCTGTATCGATGGACCAACAAATAGAGTACTACACAACAGTTCATCAGGAACTCGTCCAGCAACTCGGACAATCAGCTGCTCAAACATTCCTGTCAAAGTCCATGTTTGTGGTCGTCATAGGAAGCAACGACATTCTGAGCTATTTTGGAGGGCTTGGTCCAAGTTCCAATAATGCCGAGACACCACAACAGCAAGTTGATACCATGATCAGCAACATTACATCACAGTTGCAACAAATTTATAACCTTGGAGGGAGAAAGTTCGCCATGTTTGGAGTCGGCCCAGTCGGTTGCTGCCCTGCAATGAGAGTCAAGAACAACACTGGAGTCTGCCATGAGGCAGCAAACTATTGGGCTTCGCAGTACAATCAAAGACTTGTCCCCATCTTAGAGCAATTCGAAACAAAGTTGGATGGGTTTCAGTATGCCTATTTCGACACCTACAATGTCTTGCTGAATGTTGTCGAAAACTCAACAAACTACGGTATGCTTCCTATGCCTTGTAAAGCGCCTTATAGTTCTGGCCAAAAAACACTTACAGTATTCCTAGATAAGTCTGTGCTGCAAAACAAATAATGACAAATTTGTGATAGATGGACCCCCATATGCTCAAACCAACGGGACTATCATAGTCGCCAAGATGGTGACACAATCAAGGAATGTTTAACTTCCGGATTATACTAACACTTATACTACTTGGTTAAATTTCAGGATTCAAGGAATCAAAAGTAGCATGCTGTGGAATGGGAGTTTTGAATGCACAGTTCCCTTGCTCTCCGATTGCAAGCTATTGCGGAAACAGAAGCGACTATGTTTTCTGGGATCTCTTCCACCCGACACAAGACGTAGCTAGAATGGCAGTAGAGGCTGCTTTCGATGGACCAGTTGAGCAAGCGTTTCCGATGAACATCAGGCAACTCGCCGCACTATGATGACTTGGCTCGTAGACCAAATGCACCAGATCAAGTTCTCGGAAACTAGCAGAAGAAAGTTTCAAAGATTTAGGAATTACATTGATTCCTACATTCATTTGTATGAAATAAAATCAAATTGGTTGATAAAATATTGTATTTATAACTTACAATAAATAAAATATTTTATATTCCGTGTATCATCGTGATACTGTCAAAGAATCAGTTCTATCAAAAATCAAAATAATGATAAATTGTTTATTATCTTAACATATCCAATGGGAGAATCGAGCTCCTTATCACTAGCACACTATAAATGGGGGAATAGAAGATACTGCAGGAGCAGTGAAGTTTGTTTTTGCAGATTTTTCTTCACTACAATCTACATGTTGTTTTAAATGTTTTATTGAAATTTTAATTTGATTTTTTAAAATAATAAATATTTGAGTATTTGTTAGTTTGTTGCATTCTGTATGGAGCAGCAACACTTTTCCCATCATAAATTTCCAAATAATTTTTTACAAGAATAAATTTCCCAATAAAATTTTGAGTATTAAGTCATGGGATTACGATTGATTTCATCTATTGTATATGTTCACGTTAGGTTTTGTGCATGTTTACGTATAAGCAACAAGTTCATATAATCCCACGTAATCCGTCAATCATCCAAAATAATAATCATGAGAGTGGAACTCCACTATCTTTAAATTGGCAAAGATCCCTCAACATATATTTTTCCATGATTGAATCTCGATCCTTGATTTTAAATGAATCGTACCAATCATTATCAACCGACCGCCCAAAACCCCAAACCCGGTTCACCAGTCCCTAAAACCCAAAAAAAGAAATTTCTTGGAGAAGAGGAATATTACCCTCTCCTCGTCGCATCTCATAAACCCTCGCCATCATCTCCCCCCTCTTCTCCTGCATCGTTTTCGTCTTCAACCCCTCAATCAAATTCACCGATTCCGTCATTCATTCATCTCAATAATCGCGACAATGCATTCGAATCACTTGCTGCTCGAAGAACCGATCCGCATGGCCTCGATCCTCCAGCCATCAAAACCCGTAAGTTATCGAATTTTGTGGATTTGAAAAAAAAAAGTTGAATTTGAGGGTTATTTTAGGGTTTTGTGAATTGTGTTTGTTGTGTGCAGAGTTTTTTCCCGGCGATGACGAAGATCGTGGGGACACTGGGGCCACGGTCGGAGTCTGTGGAGATTATTTCTAGCTTGCTCAAGGCCGGGATGTCAGGTATCGTGATGTAATGTTTATGTTGTTTGAACTCCCTTCGTTAAAATTGCATGTCGGGGAGAGCATTGACTCGTTTCGTGGGATTACCATACATTGTTTTAAGAAACCGTTGTTGTGTATGTTAGTGAATGGCTGTTCAAAATACGTGTTGAATAGTTGTTAGTGTAGCAAAGTTCAAAACTTATGTGCGATGGAAGGGGGTGTGCTTTGCCAAGGAATGATTGTGACAATCCGTTTTCTTCAGTCACTTGAAGATGAATTCTGTTCTCCGTTTTTCATGTTTTGGGGACTGACTTGCTTGGGTTGAGGAACTTTGGAGTAGTGATTTGATGTTCTGGTGATTTTGTTTGTTTGTTCCTGTTGCGTAGTTGCAAGATTTGATTTTTCATGGGGAGATGCGGAGGTGCATCAGAAGACTCTGGAGAATTTGAAGGTGGCTGTGAGGTGTACCAAGAAGCTCTGTGCGGTATGTGTTTTCGGACTTCTGAATCTGTGGAAATGGAAATAGACATTTCAACGGATAGAAGATCTGTCTTTTAAAACAATTTCTGAAATAAGATTGTCCTTGCTAATCTCGTACAACGATTAGGATTGTGTCCGCTTTTTGGTACATGAACATAAGTAGAACAGAGATTAAGTTCTCTAATTCTTATGATGACTCTTTTGTTCTACAATATCAGGCTATGTTGGACACTGTTGGTCCCGAGTTGCAAGTTGTCAACAAAACTGGGCAAGCTATATCACTTAAGGAAGATGGCATTGTCACGCTTACACCAGACCTGGACAAAGAAGCTTCTTCTGAGCTGTTGCCGATCAACTTTGCCAGTCTCTCCAAGGTTGATTGATCTTATTTTGGCCCAAATATGATTGATCAACTCTGGATTTTATCGGTCTGCTGAGAATTTTACTGATCTCAAGTCTTCTTTATCTTCCTTTCAGGCTGTAAAAAAAGGGGACACTGTCTTTATGGGTAAATATCTCTTTACTGGAAGTGAAACCACATCTGTTTGGCTGGAGGTAAGAAGGAAGTTAGTTCGATAGGTTCAGCTAGAATCTTATTGTTTAATAATGTTTTTTCCCTTTGTGATTTGGACGCTACATTTTAAGTAGTTGGGCTGCCTAGGAGTACAACGTCTAATCTTATATATTGTCATATTTAATTGGAATGGTTATTTACTGAATTGAACTCTTGATCATTTAACAATCTTTGGTTTGTCTGGGCAGGTGTCTGAGGTAAGTGGAGATGAGGTGGTTTGTGTTGTTAAGAACACTGCCACTTTGGATGGGACATTATTCACTTTACACGCCTCTCAAGTTCGTATTGACTTTCCTACTCTCTCTGAGAAAGATAAAGAGGTAAATCTGTCTACAACATAGTGCAACTTACTTTCGAAAACTTAAAATGAGATTTTTGCTCTGCTTATTCATCCATTAGACAGCCCAAAAGAAAGTTCCGAACATGAATTCCATTTTTTTTTTTTGAGGCACTAGCAAGAAGATTTTCTTGAAGAGTTTCTCCCCCTTGTCATTCTAAAAGCTTTGTACATTGATGCCATATTTTTACAAGATGTGTCAGCTGCATTATTCTGTAGTGTAGACTGTCTGCCTGCCCTCTTCCTTCATGATTTAGTTGACACTTAGAAATGCTGACTCTCTTCGAAATTGCTTTTGCTATTCTGTGATTAGAAATGCTGACTCTCTTGAAATTGCTTTTGCTATTCTGTGATTTCCTGCAGGCTATTAGCACTTGGGGTGTTAAGAACAAAATTGACTTCCTCTCCCTTTCTTATACACGACACGCAGAAGATGTTCGCCAAGTAAGGGAAATTTTTATTGTCTATTGGCTTTTATGGTTACTTACTATGATATTTCTTTGCCTTCAAGGGTAAGCTACTTTTTTTTAACTTCTTCATTTCTGTTTGCTGGATGCGTTTTCAATCTACAGGCACGTGTTTTTCTATCCAAGTTGGGCGAGCTTTCTCAAACTCACATATTTGCCAAGATTGAGAACATTGAGGTTAGTTATGGATCATTTGATCGACCAAATAATTAGCCTCGGTCTTTCTTGTGTTCGTTCTTCAAGGTCATGTAATTATTTAAAACCTGTGGTTCAAACTCATAAAAGTTATTCCTGATGAGTGTGATATTGGCCTATGGAGGATGATTAAGATCATAGTTTGGGAAGTTTATCTTATCAGTTGTCAAATAAGATTCTACCGGGTCGAAAATACACCCTTTATGAAATTGTTGCGAGTTCCCCTTTCACTGTTTGAAAATCAGCTTGCGAATTCTTGATAATGCTCTGAACCCTGACAAATTCAACTTTTTCTTTGAATTCCAGGGTTTGACCCATTTTGATGAGATCCTGCAAGAGGCAGATGGAATTATTCTCTCCCGTGGAAACCTGGGTATTGATGCCCCTCCTGAGAAGGTTCGGTTTATTAACTTACTATTTGCATGTACCTTGGTTAGAGCCTTCACTAGCTTGATGATGTGTCCACTTTCGGTATTTTATAAGAAAAAAAAAAAAGAAAAGAAAACAGCAACAAAGGGAGATAACATCTAGTTTCAGTCACATCTCTTGCTTTAATTTCATAACTTGGCTAGATATGACTGAAGCAGTGACCTGTGATATGTTTGTGCTATTCTTTAATACCCATTTGCTCTAGAGTATCTAGCTTTGCCTGGAGAGTGGTGACCATATCGTTTTGTTTTTCTATTAGGTGTTCTTGTTCCAAAAGGCTGCTTTATACAAATGTAATATGGCCGGAAAGCCTGCGGTGGTCACCCGAGTTGTCGACAGCATGACAAACAATCTTAGACCTACTCGTGCTGAGGCCACTGACGTTGCAAATGCCGTTTTGGATGGTGAGTTGTCTTTCTGATCCTGTTAGCTCTAGCAGTGGAAATCACAATTACGTTGATGGGATTTAAGTGTTTCTTCCACTGATAATTTTTGGACTTGTGATAAGAAGCAATTGTGACACATTTCTAATGATATGGTTAACGAATGCAGGAAGTGATGCAATCCTTCTTGGTGCTGAGACATTCCGGGGTTTGTACCCGGTTGAAACTATATCTACTGTTGGTAGAATTTGTTATGAGGTGAGTTCTTATTGCCAGTAGGATAACTCGATGATAAAATATCACTAAGAATTTGAGAATATTGCAGACAGCATACATGAGGAAAATGAATATCGTTTGTTTTTATGCATATTTTCCTCAATCTAGGTCAATTTGTTCGTTGACCTATTCTCCCAAACGTCATCTGTTTTGCTACAGGCTGAAAAGGTGTTCAACCAGGACCTCTATTTCAAGAAGACTGTGAAGTATGTTGGAGAGCCAATGACTCACTTGGAGTCCATTGCTTCTTCTGCGGTAATTCTTCTATAAACTACTGAACGGTTATATCTGAAACATCGTGTTCTTTTTATACATTTTAATGAAGTGTTGGTCCCTTGCCTTTCTTTTATAGGTCCGTGCTGCCATAAAGGTGAAGGCGTCTGTTATTGTATGTTTCACCTCCTCTGGAAGGGCTGCAAGGTATGCTTATAATGTACTCAGCAATTGGCTTCAATATGAACTGTGGTTCTGGCTGACATTGTCTTCTTTGCATTTGACTTGTTTGGTTCTTGATTGCAGGTTAATCGCAAAGTATAGGCCGACAATGCCTGTTCTTTCTGTGGTTATCCCTAGGCTTAAAACAAATCAACTTCGATGGAGCTTCAGTGGATCCTTTGAGGTATGACATGTAAATCCAAGTTCCCTTGATCGTGCAAAATGTTATGGTTATTGACCGAGATATCTATGTTTCATGGATGATTAGGCGAGGCAATCATTGATAGTCAGAGGCCTCTTCCCTATGCTTGCCGATCCACGGCATCCTGTAAGTCTCACTGTTTGTGTACTCCCATGGTTTCCGTTATAGATTTTGATGGATGAAAGGGATTATTTGTCCTGTTGTTCAAGTTTTGATATATCATTACAACTACACGACCGAAGGGACTAATCGCCCAGTCTCTTGAAGCTCATAACTTTTTCTTTATGCAAACTTCATCGGTAGACTAATAAGCAATTTGCCTCTGCAGGCGGAGTCAACAAACACTACGAATGAATCTGTCTTGAAAGTAGCGCTTGATCATGGGAAGGCATCAGGAATTATCAAGTCTCATGATCGAGTTGTCGTCTGCCAGAAGGTCGGCGATTCATCTGTGGTTAAGATCATTGAGCTTGAAGATTAGGCCAGTACATCAATGGCAGCGTTCTCTTTTTGTTCACAATTTTCGAACCAAATCGTAAACCCGGTATTAGAGCTAGGATTTTACTGTGATTCGGCTTGCGATGTAGAAACCAGCTTGAAGTCATGGCGGTGCCCATGATTTCCATTTTTTTGGCCTGGCATTTGCCATTGATGTCTTCTCTGCTTATATTCAGACGCTAATGATATCGACAGTAGTGTGTATCGTGTGTTCAATTGTTATGGTACTTATGTAACAATATTGGGTTACATTCGTGTTGGAATTCTGTTGCTCGTCTTAACCCTTACAGTGTAAGAAATAATGCAGCTGCGGATAATACTGTTGTGTCAAGTCAGCGTGAATGTTACAAAGTCGGTGTATATGATATGTTCCATATGGTTGTTGCAATTACATATGGATTCCTACATGAAGCTTGCTAGACTCAAAAAGTCTAATCACCAATAATACTTTTGATGTATCATCACAAGCTAGTCTACAATTGCAAAATTTGAAGAACAGCTTCTCAAAATCCATCGTCTAGACATCAAGAACTTCAGCGTGTTATGGGCAAAGCGTTAGGGGCATGCTGGTGATCAGATAGCTCGAGTTCTTTCTGTCGAAGGAGGAGTATCATTCTCTCGTTTTCGAGTCGCTTTCTCTCGTTATCGAGCTTCATTTCCTCCATTTCCCTCTCTTTCTTGCAGCTGAATTTGATCCACTTCAACCTCCGCTTCTCGATCTCAAATGCTTCGGACTGATACTTCACACCTTGCTCCTCTACTTGCAATAACCGGATCTTCAGCCATTGCTTCTTCTCCGACCGGCTCTTGGTTCCATCTTGAAGAACACTCAACATTTCCTGACTGAACTGGCCTGATATCTTCGAAGGCATTATTGGCACATCCTCTCTTGTTCTATTCCTCTGTCCAACATGAGGATCTGTCTCATCATGATCGTCCCCTTCGTGATCCTCGTCGTCTCCCTCTTCTTGATCATAGTAGTAATCGTCATTTTCGCCTTCGCCACATTTCCCTTTCACCGTTATCCTCGAAGTCTCCTCCATTGCCATTCGATGTGGACCATGAGCGGTCGCTTGGTTTTCTTGCGCATGAAAACATGGCTGATGCCGTTGAGTAGTAGTAGGTATCCCTGCTGCCACTTCAGGGGAGTGTTGGCCGCCACTGCCGCCACTAGAAGCTGCAACAGCACCAGCAGCAGCAGCATTGCCAGCCCCATGGCCGCAGCTGCTATGGTATGCGCACATTTCCCTGAAGAAAAGGTGCTTGGAATTAAGCAACTTTCGAGCCTCTTCCTTCATCTTAGGGGAAAGATCCATCGTTTCTAGCAAGCTATGATTCTCCACAACCCGGCACGCTGTCCCTTTACCAAGTATGTCAATAACTCGCTTATACCTCTTATTCAAATCATTGAACTTATCCTCGCATTGCTGCGGAGACACACAGAATCCCTTCTCCAACATCGCACCAGAAACCGATTTCCACTTCCCCTTCTTCTGCAGCATCCCAACTGATTTCTTCTTCTCATTTCCCTCTGATCCAACTTCATCACCAATGTAGTACACAACCATGATCAACAACCTAATCATATCGTCCGTCCATTTCATCCTCTGCCATGGCGAAACCTTCCTTTTACCATCCACAGATGAGTCATCATTCGCGTAACCAGGCTCATCTTCATCACTATTTACACATGATTGTTGAGCTTGTTGCTTGCTCTTGAGCATAAAGGCATAAGTCTGTTTCATAGATTGCTGATTCCCTGGTTGATTGTGCTCAGGCTCATGCTGTGCCAAACCAACCATCTGGGCTGATGTTGGCGATGGTTGTTGCAGGCGGTGGTCACGGTTTTGATTAGGGCTTTGCGCCGATTGCCCTGGTGGCTGCAAGGGCATGTCTAGCCCTAGCAGTTCAGCACTACCCATATTACCCTTGGTCTCCATCAATCCCAAACCCTAAAACCCTACCTATAAACACAAGCAACTAATCAAAAAAGTAATACACCAGTTGATGAAATGAAATCACTGGGGAAAATCATATATCATCGCAATGCCTAGAACAGAGAAATCATCACAAATATCCCCAAGAAATGAAGAAATGTCACATACCCGGGTGATGAAATACCTCTACCTTCAAATTCCAGAACAAACCCATTACCCAAAATCAGACTTTGAGGGGGACACAACAAAAACTGAGACCAAACATAAACAACACACTATCAAATCAAAGGTTGACAGACCTTGTAAGGATGAAACAATGGGCTCATTTTCATCTTATACTAATAATATGTGCATGTGAAAAGAGATGGAGAACAAGTGGTGATGGAGAATGGTGGTAATATAAGAGGGAAAGGAGAAGAACTGGTGTAAACAGCGGCATTGTTGCTGGTTTTGCACTTTGCAAGTTGACGGAAAACTGCCCCTGGTTTGGGTTTTTCATTTTCTTTTTTAATAATTGGTTTGGGTATTTCTCGGTTTCGGGGTTTCAATGAGTTTCTCATCTCTATCCTCTGCATTTGCATTCCACTTGGAATGGACCAATGACACCAACGGAAAAATTTAAGTCTTCTAGTACTCTCGTTCCATTCAGTTTTTATTATACTCTTCCACCCAAAATTTTTATAATTTTTTTAATTAATTTTAAATTATTTATAATATGTTTTCTTAAACGAGAGTTTATTATTAACAATTTATGTACTGAATATTAAATTTTTTTTAAAACTATTTTATTTTTGAAATTCTCTAATCATCTAGTTTTCAACCTTAATTTATCTCTATCAACTTATAAATTTTTTATAATCAATTTATATTAATATAATCAAAGTATTTCATCACTTCTTTTCTTTTCCTCTTTCATTCTCTCTCTTAAATTCCATTTATACGTCGTTATCATTAAAAAAAATACTTTTTTTTCATTAAATTTTATAAAAACTCCACATACATATAAACCTACAAAACGACTCAAACAGATATAATTAAAATGAAACGAAGAGAATAGTACTCACTCTCCTTTCCCACTTAACTCTTGCGTATAAAAATAGCTCTCGTTGAATGATTAGATGTTATTTCTTTCATTTCACTTAAATGATAATGTTTGTGTGTGTTATAAATTTATTTTTGTTACGAATTATCTACGAGAAGATAAAATATCATTTTACAAAAAATTATCATAAAATATTAATGATAATTTAAGATATATTTTTTTTTTATCATGGATCATTGACATGATTTTATTGTATCGTTTAAACGAATAATAAATTTTCTCAAAATATATATTGAATAATATAATTACTTAAAATTTCAATTTACGTGAGATAGAAGAAGTTTTTTTTAAAATAAAATTATCAAACAATATTGATGATATTTTTTTTATTAGGTGATATTTCAATCCCCAATTGATGACATCATTCTATTAAAAATGTTATTAAAAATAAAAATATATTTTTTCAAAATATATATTTTATAATGCGCAATGTCATGTAATTGCAAAATAAATTGGTTGATGACGTGTTTGTTAGTACTATATAATGTCGTGGACATTGTGATGTTACAAATATTCAGAACATGACATCTAAACATCTTTCATTTTATTATCAAGAATACTATATATTCAAATCCGTTGCTCTACTCCATTACTTTTGTCATATAGTACATGTCTGCTTATTGTTAGGTCAGGATCCCATCATGAAAAACATCTTAATAAGCATCAATGATCAATCAAGAAGATGATCCTCTATCATTTCCTACAATTGTCAATCATTTTCCTACAACCCAAAAACACAATCTCGTTACAAAAACTCATCCAATCCCAAATCTCCACCTCATCCCTTCTCCATATTCATTTCCCAAACCACGACACAGGAAACAACACACCCAAAACACAAACAAACATCAAATGGTGTAACCTTTCCCTCTCCAAATCACCACCACCACCAAATTCCCCTCAAACCCACCTCAATCAACGCCGCCGGCGAAATGGGTCGCCGTCAATTTTGAACCTTTTCGTCCCTTTCTTGCTCAAATGGGGGCGGCAATCTCGAATTTATCCGACAGCGGCGGCGGCGAATCGGCGGCGAGTCGACCAGGACTCGGCGACATACCTGAAGCCTGCATCGCTTCCGTATTTCTATACATCACGCCGCTGGAGATCTGTAATCTTGCGCCGCTGAATCGAGCTTTTCGAGGCGCGGCGTCGTCGGATGTCGTTTGGGAGACGAAGTTGCCGAAGAATTGTCAGGAACTGATTGGGTTGCTTTTTTCGCCAGAGAAGTATGATGGGTTGTCGAAGAAGGATGTTTTCGCGGTTTTGAGCAGGCCCATTAAGTTTGACGATGGGAATAAGGTGAGGGTTTGGGGGATCTTGTGGGTTAGGGTTTTGGGTGATTTCGGGTAAATCCATCAAGTTTGATGATGGGAAATGAGGTGAGTTTTGGGGGGATTTGATGGTTAGGCTTTTGGGTGATTTGGGGTTGAGTTTGTTTGGGAATTGGGAATTCAGGGTTTTTTGATTTGATCTGAAATGGTGTTTTGTTGCAGGAAGTGTGGGTGGACAGATGGACTGGAAGGGTTTGTATGTCGGTATCGGCTAAGGGGATGGCGATTACTGGGATCGATGATCGTCGATATTGGAACTGGATCCCGACGGATGAATCTAGGTGCTTGAGCTGAAACTTATCATATTGGTTTCTGTTTTGGTTTGACTAGTTGTTTGTGTGAAGATGGAAGCAAATAGTGCAAATAATTGAAATGTATGGTCTTGTTGGTGTGAATTGTGATTTCATGCTTTTCGAATGATTGGGTTCGAGGGTGAGGGATTTTTGGATCCTCACTAGGAGTATATTGAAATTTGTTTTTATCCAAATCGATCATGCATTGGAGCTGAGTATGTCTTAGACTCAGTAATAGATTTTATTCTCGATGTTAAGTGCCTGTGAACTATTCCCTCTCCTGGACCATATTCTAATTTCTAGTTGGAGTCTATGACATTGCGTCGTAAGCAAGCAAGGTTGTACTATGGTGGTCAAGTTTTAGGAAGATAACACCTTCAGAATTTTGAGTTCTCTTGGTGCTTAAATGTTGAATGAAGAACTGCTTTGTTTTCCTTTGAGATTTCAGAGTGCTGGGTTCTGAGATCTCTGCGAGCCTTTTTTCCTTCTTGATCATTTGATCTTGGTACCCGCTATTAGTATTTTCATTAGTTAAACTTATACAAAATGGGGATGTGAGGACTAAGATGCTATTTTCATGTAGAAAGCATTTAGAAATCTTATGTGTTCTGTGTTTCTTGTGCATCTGTTTCTTAGTGGATCTGAAACTCTATTTTCACCTACTAATCTGCACAGATGGATATCATCCTGTTTTTCATAGCACATAAAGTGGAAATAGTCTACATCGCCATCTTTCCGGTTTCTTGGTTTTTTAAAGCTTCAACATTTTCTCCCCTCATGTTATTCAGCCGGAAGTGACTACTTGGTGCATTTCCTGGAAAAGATGATTGTTCTCATTGATTTTCATGGTGTGGCATCATGGTGGTTGACGGTTTTGAGAATCTTTAGCGATGATGTATCATGAGTATGCCTGATCATGTTCAATTGTTTTTTCATTTATAGTGGATATGCGGTTGTTTAATGATTGGATCTAGTGAGAACGGCAAACGATCTGCTGAATATCATAAGAGGAGGATGGCGTGTGATCTGTTGTTCAGCCATTGCGAAAAGTCAGGGAAAAAGGACCTTTTTTTAGCTGCTTATGGAACTCTTCTATTTAGTTAACCGATTCTGAAATTCAAATAGGTCTGTTAGGTAAGCTACAAGCGTCTGGACGAAAAGCTGTGTATGATAATTCAGGCTAATTCTCCTTCTGTCTTTCGGTTGTGCGTTTCTTTATGATGTGCTACTGTTAGTTCTATTGTTGTTTTTTTCATTGTTTCCATTGTTTTGATATCTCATCTCTTGATTCGGTTTGCTTCTCTCTTTTGGCTTCATGGAGTACCGGATTTTATGCAGGTTTCAGGTTGTTGCGTATCTGCTGCAAATCTGGTGGTTTGAGGTGGACAGGATTGTGAGATTTCCACTGCCGCCCGATACCTATACCCTATCCTTCAGGCTGCACCTAGGAAAGTTCTCTAAGAGGCTAGGCCGCCGTGTTTCCCATTTTGAGCACACACATGGCTGGGAGATAAAGCCGGTTAAGTTCGAACTGACCACTTCAGATGGCCAGCAGGTAACCACGTAGTACTTTCTTGATGACAAAGAACACGATGATATAATCGGAAACCTCAAGCGTGGGTGCTGGATAGACTACAACGTGGGCGAGTTTGTTGTCACGGACTCGGAGCCTGCCACCGAGGTCCATTTCTCCATGAAGCAGATTGACTGCACGCATTCCAAAGGCGGGTTATGTGTGGATTCTGTTTCCATCATCCCTAGATGTGTCAGAGAACGTAGGAGAAGATCGGTGTCGTTCAAGCAGGCAAAGGATTGTGCATTTCTGTAAGCTGTAGCATCCCGCTTCATTTTCCTAGCTGTAAGTGTTCCTAACTGTAAGTCGCCTACTCTACTGTTTGTAGGTTTCTGATCTTGTGAGGACGCCACCTTCAAGTCTGTATGAATCATGTGAGAAATATTATGGACGGCCGCATACGAGTAGTCTCCTGTGACCACATGTTTTCTGGGGTTCCTTTCGACTGATTCCACTGTATGATGTCGACCGAGTTTTCAGGTGTACATATAGAAGATGAAGACAATGAGTTTTCTAGTTACTTGAAGGTGACGAGTAGTCTCCGGTGATTGTAGAGATTTTGCCATTACAAGAAGTTTGTTTTCGTTGCGATTTTCTTTCGTGTGAATAATCTTTTGTCACCAAGTATGTTAGGATGCATGAAAGCAAGCACATTGATGGGTAAGATTCAGGCCTTGCCATTCTCTTGTTGTCCCTCATATAGATAAAACTAGGTATGCCTTGTGCTTATCGATCTGCGGATCTTGCTTGTGACGAAAATACTAGGCTGTTGTATTCAGCTCTAGCTCGCAAGTGAATCCTGGATAAGGTGAAGAACCGTTTTGGGCTTTCACGGGTTTTTTTTTGATGAATTTAGTGCATATATAATGATGGTTGGTGCCTCTCAAATTGAAGTGGCGCCGTCTTAACTTTTTTGTTTGTGTTTTCACAGAAAAACACTTAATCACTAACTGTAGTCAGTATACCTAACAGGAACATACATTAAATTCATTCCTCATCAACTTTACTGCTCTGCCATTGTAACATGAAAGTTTCTTTTTTTAAGTTGACGGGAACCAACGTTATATCTCAATGTTATCGTATAATTTTATTTTTATTTGATTTTTATTTTTTTAATATATAGATTTATTATAATATAATTATTTTTTTATGATAAAACAAATTGATGATCTTGATTAATGATTTGACTCAAAATTTTTATATGTTTAATAATAATGATCTTTTTTATAATCATGTATAAATCAATAAAAAGTTTATATTTTTAAATCAATAAAATGTATATGTTTGTTAATCAATAGAAAAAATGACATATGACGGGACAAAAAAATTTGATTGCTTGCTCGGTTAGCTAAGACCAGTTTTTCAACTTTCATTAACTTATTGTGATGATGTTGCTTGTAAACCTTAGATTAGTGCTTAATCTAGTTGGGACGAAGATTCCTTTGGTCCTTTTCTAAGAATTTACGTTTTATGCGAGAGTCGTGAATGTGCCGGTGATACGGTGGTAATTTGAGTTCATGGTTCCCTGTGGTTGTCCGTAGATATTCGATACTTCTGATGAATGAAGTGTTTGAAGGAAATCATAAAAAATAACTTATGTTTCATTATATGTTGTGTCAATAATCTGTATGTTGAGATTTCATCTCTCATTAACTCTGATTAATATACTTTGATTTATCAAAAAAAAAAATAAAAAAAAAAATCACTTAGCATTGTGATGTCGGTTTTCTCTTGAAACATCGTGAGGTCGAAAATGGATCAGTTGAGATGTCGTTTGTCTTTCCAAACATTGTGAGGTTGAAAATGGATCACAGTTACCTCTTATGTATTGACGCCTTTCATTATTTCACTTTGCGTTGTGACGTCGTTTTCTTTTGAAATATTGTGAGGTCGAAAATGGCTTAGAGGTCCCCTATCTAAGGGTAAGTACTGTTTTACATACGGACGGGAGAGTTAGAAATAATAAGCTTGTTGCCTACTTTCTTTTAGGACTTTTAGCCCCTTGATTGGGTTTTTGGACCGGTCTGTCATCGATCATAAAGGTAACAACTCAATCATAAAATTTGATTATAAACTTCGTTATTGTAACCAAATCATTGGTCATGTAATTGATTAGAGCTCAATGTTATATTCAAGGTCAGTTAATTCTTATATCTTGAGGAATACAATAATCTTTTATATATGACCTCTTGATCATTTGCTTTCCGTTGTCAAACTCCAAATATGGGATAACAGTCTTCTTCGATTCTATTCTTCGAAAAATAAAATTAAAAAAATCTCCTTTATTGTCATTAGTACACTAATATATGACCAAATTAGCACCACAAATTAATTAACTAAGACATATTATGATTGGCTCACTATTAATTATTTTAACTCATACGATAGTTAACTGTCGCCTAATCGGTGTTAACCTCGTATTAATACTTAATTAAGATCATACAAGTAGGAAAAATTATGGTAAGGGTCAATATTGGTTGAACAAAAACAAAATGTGAAGCCGTGTTGAGACCATGGCATCAGTATAATTTGGCCTAATATTTTTGGACCACCCCACAAATTAAAGGCTCGCGAATAGTCACTTAGGTTCTGCAAAAATATGAATAGTTATTCCTTTGATCCTATATGGAGTAATTAATTGTGGAACGTACATTTTTTAAGGGTTAGATGTATAGTGCATTAGATCTTTATAATTAATCATGCTCCTTTAATTCCATTTAACATTCACACAAGTTCTATGCATTGTACTTCACCATAGCCGTTCTATACCTGCCCGTATGAACAATTCACTAATCAAGCTCTATCTTGGCATGATCAAACTCTTTGTTAGAAAACAATGTCGGATGTCCGAAAATCCGAGGGACTATGTAAAATAGGACAAGATGTTATTCGATCACATTGAACTAAAGGTTTAATATACATTCTTTATTTCACTAATTATAGACAGAGTATCCAGGAACAAATTTTGTAAGAAGACGTATTTCATGTTTTTTTAAAAAAAAAATTTGGATACAAATTAAGTATGACGTTTAGAAAGTAAAATGTGGCATTGAATTGTTGGAAGTCCTTTCCTTGGTCTTTTCCCCTTTTACACAATTTTTCCTGAATCTATTGTCCCTTTCTTTTGTAAATTCAATTGTGCTCTGCTACTATGTTTCATATATCCCTATCATGTGGGGTTTAACAGAACTCCTTCAACAAGCTTCCTATTTACATTAGTTAACAACGATAACCGATTTGATTAAGTGCAATGGCGCTTAGAGTTAGAGTTCGATCCGTTGGTTGCTTTCTCGATGTCTCTATAATGGTAAGTAACAGATTCCATTCAAGTTCAGCCGACGATGTCAGAGTCCTCGACTAAATCTCCTCAAGGTTTCACCCTTGGATCTTCACCCAGATATGTTAGTTTACTCATATCCTAGACTCTTCACATGTTAATGCTCATTAGTCGAACTGCATCAGCATCTAGACACTATTCCTCGACAACACTCCAATTACTCTCCTAATCCGTTAGGAAGACGAAGAAATAGCGCAATAATGAAGGACGTGTTAGAAAATCGGATTGTCGAAATCAAATTATATCGAGAATTATAATTTTTAATAAGAATAAAAAATTACAAACCCATATATTTTATTAAACAACCATACTTTAGCATACACAACTTACACCGCGTTTTAGATACGTAAAACTTGTGTTAAGTGCCGAGCACTTATTCTCATTAAAGGTCGGTATACATAAGTTTTTGTTGTGAAATGATAAACTGGAGAATATTGCTAGCCTATTTATAGATTATTTCTAAGTACATATATGCAAGCAATAAGCTCACCATATTACGTCACATGAGCTATTCAAAAAAAGTAACCAAATTGTTTTGGAAAAACCAAAGAATAGAAATGAGAGTCGAGTTGGATTGTTCAACAGGCCTAACATGATAAAGATGAATCCAACATCATGTTTTATGCCACATGGGCCCTGTCATATGCTGCACAAACCCCCTATTCGAGATCTAACTAAGTACGTCAACTGTAGAGGAGCAAAGTACAATGTGTATATACAAAACCACTAGAGGAGTCAGTGGCAGAAGTGTAATGAGTAGGCAAAGAATAACAACTTCAGCACAGCTGCAGGAGCAGTATTCAGTTGCCTGCTGCTGCTGCTGCGTTTCGGTGGCTCTGCTGTGTTTGTACAAAAAAATGTTATGAGGAGGAAGGGAGGCGTGATAAACGGAAGGCAATGTTGTCCCTTCATTGCAGTGCATCATTTGGGACCACGATAGCGACTACTTTTCGATCAGGATCAGCATACTCATAATAGTCATTTTTTATCTATCATTAACCTGAATAGATCTTTTTTAATAATCATACATTTGATTCAATATTCATATAGAGATAAACACAAGTTAAGATTAATGTAATTGATAAAAGATTAATGAAAATACTCGTTCTTAATATTATGGTTATAGAGATAACGTTTTGATATTTCTCCGTGTATAATGACAGTCATAACTGTTGCTAAGTCAATACTTCTCGTTCGTCATGTTACGTGTACTCGAGCTACCATCAATAATGAGGAACCTTCACGTGCCTAACCGAGCCATTAGGGGCCTTTGAGGCCATTAGATCACTTATGTTGCCCTTTTTTCAATTTGGTTAGATTCCTTAATTACTCACATTAGCCACTACTCCATACTAGCTTAGGGCTCCTTTTCACCATCTCTAAACTTCAAATTGTGATTCGAGTAACTCCAACGGCTTCCTCATTGTCATCTCTCTCTTCTTCATTTTTCTCGTTTTGTGGTCCATTCATGTTAATGTCCTCACACCATATATTGACCCCAAGCAACATGAGCTTAGAAGATGAGAGTTCTCTTGTGAGGAGACAAAGGAAGAGTAAAGCAAAAGCAAAGCAATGGAATGGAACATCAACTCAAGAGCGGCGCCTTTCGTTCCACGACCGGATCAAAGCTCCTTCAGCTTCCTCTACAACTACAACTACGACCCTTTTCCAGGTATATTGCGCGCTGATCATCAGCATGCAGATATATTCAGAACAATATACTCTCGCAACGACTAAAATCCACAATGTGGGACACAAATAATGTTATGTGACTTATAAAACTATGTGTTCTGCTGCTTTTTGGTGTTAAGGTATGGAGATGAAGCATCCGGGCACGGACATGATGGTGGCACACATGGGAGTGGTTTCGCCATTGGACAGAGGCGGGTGCTTCGGAAATGACAAGAAGAAGAGGTTGTCGACAGAGCAGTTGGAGTCATTGGAGAATAGCTTCCAAGAAGAGATAAAGCTGGACCCTGATAGGAAGATGAAGCTGGCTCGAGAGCTCGGATTGCAGCCTCGTCAGGTGGCGGTTTGGTTTCAGAACAGGAGGGCTAGGTGGAAGGCTAAGCAGCTTGAGAGATTGTATGATGCTCTCAAACAAGAGCTTGATGCTGTTTCTAGGGAGAAACATAAGCTCCAAGAAGAGGTAACCTACCTGGTTTAATTGAGTTCCTTGGAGACTGTATATAATTGTACTTATTTGTAGCAATGCGTTTGCTTATGTTACTTGGAAGTGGAATCAGTACTTCTGAAAATTGGGTTATTGTAGGTCAGTTTAACTTACACTGATACAGGGCTTCGGTCCTCGATCTCCTAACCAGCTTCACATTGTTGACGAGTACTGCACATGTACGAGAATATGTAAATCCGTATACATACCCTGATCAAATTATTGGTACTAATCATAGAAGTTATGAATTGAAAGCAAACAATGTATCAGAAAAATGTTGTTGGTACAGTACTCGTTTTGGGGGACATCAATATTTAGAGTTGTAATTTCGGCACAGCTTTTTCCATCTCTTAGAAAGCAAATGAAAATTTACACATATATCTTATGAAATTGCATTCCATGATTACATATTCCCTTGTTTACATCTGAATATTAAACAGGTGCTTAAGCTGAAGGCAATGGTGATGGACCAAGCGACAAGGAAGCAAGTCTCAACAGGGTACACAGAAATCTCCGGCGAAGAGACGGTAGAGAGCACATCTGCCGCAATGCACTGTTCCAGCAAGGGACATGCCACAAGCCCCGCCCATCACCAACACCAGCCGCCGCCACCGCCACAGAACGGGCCTGAGTGCCATTATCTCTTTAATGTTGTCGACGAGTATGACACAGTCTCGCCGCCTTATTGGCCCGCTCTGCCATCTTATGTCCCTTAGGAGGAATGATAAGATGATGAAATAATTTATCCATGTTGTGATAACTAACTAGATGAGAGTTTGATTTAGTTACCGATTAGGCTTTTTTTGATGTAAAATGCAAGAAATAATTATGAGTAGTAGTTCGGTAGTTTAGTGTAGGATTAGCATGTGGCTAATGTTCATCATTAGGCTTGACAAACAGCAAGTTGATGGTTTAGGGGTCTTATCTTTTCTAACTTTCTTTCCTTTCTGTATTTAATTATTGTTAACAGAAGTTCAGGCGTTCAGGGCACGACCAAAATAACGAAAACTTAATAAAGACAGAGAAAACGTAAGTACATCAAAGTATATCATAACTCTTCGAACAACTCCCAAAGGGAACAAATACCAAATAACAAAATATTTAGCCAATGTATATGGAGGCAAACTCTTGACTCATGTGACATATTGCAGCTTAATGTCTAATATGGATGTACTTTATCTTATACAGTACAAACAAACTTCAGTCTTTCTTATCATTGGCAAAAATAATCTCTATGTTATGAATACATTCAATTAAAAACAAAATTACATACATCTCCTTTTCTCCGCATTTTGCACTTAACAGAGTTATACAGATCCGTTGCTTCACTTTGCTTTGCTTTATCATCCAAAATAAAAATAAAAATATATTATAAATTAAATTGGTGTAGTCGAACAAATGATGTAAATGTGGTACGCCTAGGTAAACTTATCGAGACGACCAGACCATATATTAAAATGATTAAGTTTTCAATAGAATTAAAGATAGAATTAAAATTAAATTAAAAAACAAATTCATATATTTTTGATTAATTCGGTTAATGAAATTATCGAATTTAAAAAAAATCAAAAAAATTGAATTATCGAAATCGAATCAATCAAACGAATTTGATTTTTCTATTAGATAATTCGGTTTTCGGGTTTTTTTCTTCACCCCCTACTTGACGGCCCACACTGTATAAAAACTATCAGTTAGACCATCCACAATGGACACAGTACATGGGTTGCTATAGGTAAAATATAACAATTGGTTTTTTTCTTTTACTCTAATGATTGTGTTTTTGGTTGTCAAAATTAATTTTTATCAAATGGATTGTTAAAATTAACTAGATAAATAATATTTGTTAAAATTTAACATATTTGAAACACAAAAAAATTGACGAAAAATTCCAAAAAAAAAAAAACTAAATACATCATCATTTTTCAAATAATCATATCAAGTGATAGTATGATATAATTGGACCAACGTTATCAAAATATTTTCAAAGATGCTCCTACAGCAAGCCCGATAACACATCACCATGTCCGAACCCTAAAAAATGTCACTACAATATCACGAATATAATCCACAAAACAAGCAAATCAACCAAATTAGAAACCGGGAACGGAGACTCACATCACAATCGGAATCGACTCATCGGCGCTGTCGATCCATCGCGACATGAACGGGCGCTGGTCGAAACCGGTGACGGCGGCGGAAACAGTAACCGGCGTGAGGCGAATCCGGCGATGGTGGAGACGGAAGAGGAGGAATGGTTGTTGTCGCTGTAATAAAGAAGTTTTATTTCATTGTCAAATTTCCTGACGGGGCTATGGCACTCAGTTAGTTTTGATTTTTTGATTTAGTGATTGTTGATATCTGGTGTGTCAGAGAGAATTTAAGAACATATTTTGGTGTTGATTCTCAGGAAAGAAAGAAGCAGGGAAAGAGTAGGAGTGGTTTGGTTACAGTAGAGGATGGACTGATAGTAGACTAGTAGTGACTTTTAATTGAAAGAAGACTAATGGTGACTTGTTATCAAGTCTGCGTAAGATAGATTTCCCGAAATGAGTACCATTAGTTGATGTTTTAAATGTAGACTGATACTTGTACTTCGCAAGGCAAGTTACAATAAGGGTTTCCCCATACAACATCTGCACGAAACAAAACCTTAATGACAAAATGTTACTTGTATATATAGAAGCCTTTGCCCACACATCATCTCAATGAAACAAAACCTTAATGACAAAATGTTGCTTGCATATAGAAGCCTTTGCCCACACATCATCTGCATGGAACAAAACCTTAATGACAAAATGTTGCTTGTATATAGAAACCTTTATCTGGGTTATATATGTTTCTCCTGTTGCATCTTTTCCCGTGTGGCATGTTTGTATATGTGGTTGACAAAAAACATTGTATTCATGGCTACGTATGATATATGGCCGAGGGTACTGCATTTTCCTGAATTGTTATTGTGATAGGACTTTGAAAACGAGTTGTTAATCACATGGAGAAAATGATGTTTGCTTAAATTATTAAAAATTCATGAGTTTGTAAATATTTCTTATGGCTTAGTTTGATTTAGCTGAAATCTAGATAGACGTTGAGCTTTTTACTCGCTGTTAATCTCTCATTTCCTCGATTTGGTAAAAACATCCAAATGACTTGAGCTTATCCATGCCCAATTATCCTCAAACGGATATGTTCATGATCTTTTTCTACTGAAAACGTAGATTATGTTTGACCAGAAAAAATTATCAAATTTGTGGATAAATATTCAATATTGTTCTCCAAATCTTCAGGAGATAATCTCTTCCTGAAACAAACCCATCTATTAATACTCCACCATTCCACCACCCTATACTCATCCATTTCTTGTTCTTCTTCATCATATCCTCCCATGGAGCACTTCAACTCCTTTTTGCTCTTATTGTTTCTCAGCTCTGCATTCGTGTTTTCGTCGGCTGTTCGCTATGATCGGAAATCTCTCTCTATCAATATCAATACTGCTGTATATCGTCCAAACAATGATCCCTTTTATGGTCAGATCAATGTAGGCTATGATTCAAGAGCTCTTACTATCAATGGCGAGAGGCGTATCATCTTGTCCGGCTCCATCCATTATCCTCGTAGCACCCCAGAGGTAATGATACTTGTGCATAATGAACGTTTTAGTTATTGTACTAGCATAAAATAACCTGTCATTCTTAACATAACATACCATATTTATGGGTGTTGTTTCATGGATTATGTTTAGATGTGGCCGGAATTAATAAGGAAGGCGAAAGAAGGGGGTCTTGATGCCATCGAAACTTATGTGTTCTGGAATGCCCACGAGCCTCTATATCGACAGGTACAATCTAATCATACTCATATTCCTAGGAATACTCATTCTAAGATCTGTATAGCTTTCAGAAACTATATGAAGTATTGAATGAGGGCATCATCTATATTGAAAAAAATAAGATCTGCAAATTTACTAACTTTTTTTTCCTGTTCCTTTTTTTTTTTCTCAGTATGATTTTTCAGGGAACTTGGACCTTGTCAGGTTCTTGAAAACAATACAAGATGCTGGCCTCTATGCAATTCTCAGGATCGGACCATATGTTTGTGCTGAATGGAATTATGGGTATTTTTTTTCCCCTAAGGAGCTTAATAACTAAGAGCAAACAATATTAAAACTTCCCTTACAATTAGTATTGACAGTATTTTTTTTTTCTCCCTTTTTATTCAAATACAGTGGATTCCCAGTTTGGTTGCATAGTATTCCTAACATTCAGTTCAGGACTAACAATACAGTTTACGAGGTATATGATTATTCCCTCGAGTTGTTAATATGACATTGCATGGTTTATACATTCTATATAGAAAATTGATATGTTCTTTTTCTCTATTTGTGAGTGCAGCATGAGATGCAAACATTCGCCGGAAAAATTGTTGACTTGGTCAAGCACTCGAAGCTCTTTGCCTCCCAGGGTGGTCCAATTATTCTTGCTCAGGTGCAATAACTTCCATGTTTCTTGTAAAATGTATGCTTTATATGTATCCTTCTTGTTATGTAGTCTTGCATATTAATGTGCCTTTTTTTCAGATGGAGAACGAGTATGGGAATATCATGTCAACCTATGGACAAGGTGGCGTACAGTATATCAACTGGTGTGCAAACATGGCTGAATCCATGGACATTGGTGTGCCGTGGATTATGTGCCAGCAGTCTAATGCTCCTGATCCAATTGTAAGCTAAACAAGCTGCTATAGGCCATTTTCACTAATATATTACTGTATATCCTTTTGCTAATAATCTATTCTCTTTGTAGATTAATACTTGCAATGGTTGGTACTGCGATCAATTCAAGCCAAAGAATGATAAGATCCCGAAGATTTGGACTGAAAATTGGACTGGATGGTAAGTTTTAAGTCGCACGATGTGGAGCTGGTTCATTTTGATGTAAGGCTTTCATACTACTGAGCTGTGGAGTGTTTGATGTAGGTTCCAGGACTGGGGTGGCCCACTTCCATACAGAACTGCTGAGGATGTTGCATTCTCCGTTGCTCGCTTCTTCCAATTTGGTGGAACCGTGCAGAACTACTACATGGTAATCACACCATGCGCTGACAGATCCTACCAATTCTCCATTTTTATTTTTATTTTCGTTTGTGAACTATACTGAAATTATTTTCTCGCTTTGATTCTTTGATCAGTACCATGGTGGCACAAATTTTGGTCGAACCACTGGTGGTCCTTTCATAACGACCTCATATGATTATGATGCTCCACTCGATGAATATGGTAACTTGAATCAACCTAAGTGGGGGCATCTCAAGTCTCTTCATGATGTTCTCCACAAGCTCGAGAAAGCACTTACTTATGGTGATGTCCAAAACATCGACTACACGGACCTGCAACAGGTGACTTCAGTTGTTTAAGTGGCTCTTAGTTGTTGGGACTGCTTAGTGATCTGCTCATTTGTCTTTTGTTTGGCTCAATTAGGTCACCATTTTCACCCACAACAACAAATCAAGTTGTTTCATTGGAAATGCAAATGAGAGCGAAGATTTCACAGTAACTGTGCTGGGAAACAACTTCACAGTACCAGCTTGGTCCGTTAGTATCCTCCCCGACTGCAAGACAGAAGTATACAACACTGCAAAGGTATACTATACTATCTGCTTCGTTCTCATCTTTCGAGTTTCGACTCATCATCATGACGACACTCAAGGAGTGGAGTTTGATGTTCTGGGAATATGAACAGGTTAATGCACAAACCTCAGTCATGGTGAAGAAAGAAACCGAAGCAGAGGAAGAATCCTATAGCCTCCAATGGCAATGGAAAGGTGAACCTGTCAATCACTGGAACTCCAAGCAGGCCTTGGTCGCCAACCAGCTCTTGGAACAAAAGGCGACAACGAATGATACAAGTGACTACTTGTACTACATGACCCAGTAATGATTCGTTCCCTTTACTTGCAGAGCAACTTTTAATTATGTAATCTTCATGAATTTTAAGATTATCGTCTTTGTCTAGGTTCGCCCTGTACGACAATGATCCTTTCACCGGACCAAACACGTCGCTCAGTGTGCAAACTGAAGGGCACGTGCTTCATGTCTATATAGATAAAAAACATATTGGTAAGGCAACTTGGACTTGGTTTGAGCACCCAACTCTTTCCGTTGCTTACAAATGATGTTTCAATTTTGCAGGAACTCAGTGGGCCAGCGGCGGATTCACGTTTGAGGCAAATGTCCAACTTGAGAGTGGTATTCACACGCTAACTTTGGTCAGCGCCACAGTTGGACTTACGGTAAGCCTAGAAAAGGAACCATGAATGATGAAAAATCATGAAACATGTTCAGATATTCCATTTTCTGTTGTTCATATGTCCTGAGATCATCTGTCCCATAAACAGAACTATGGTGGCAACTTTGACACAGTACCTGTTGGAGTTCTCGGTCCTGTAAAATTGACCGCTACTTCGAGCAGCGGTGTCATAGTAAAAGATCTGTCCACGAACCAGTGGAAATACAAGGTTGGATTGGATGGCGAGGACCATCATCTCTACACCGGACAAGCTTCGAAATGGCACACTGAGGGTCTTCCTATTGGTAAAGAGCTCGTCTGGTACAAGGTATTGATCCTGAATTCATACACTACAATCAAAAGAGAAGACTATTCATACATTACAATCAAAAGAGAAGTTCGGTTACTTTGGTATCTGATTTTATATGCTATGGCACCGCCACGCTTTGTGCTTTTATATATAGACAACATTTGAGGCTCCTCTGGGAGAAGATCCGGTCGTCGTGGATTTGTTGGGGCTTGGAAAGGGAGCTGCTTGGGTCAATGGCCAAAGCCTTGGTAGGTATTGGCCGAGCAATGTTGCTGGCACAGGTGGTTGTGATGCTACTTGTGACTACAGAGGATCTTACTATAGCAGCAAGTGTCAGTACAACTGCGGAAACCCTACGCAAAGATGGTAACTCTTAACTTTTTTGTTTATGGTGGCAACCACCTTGTTCGGCTACTAGCACAACGACATCAACTAAACGCTTTGCTTTGGAAATTAGGTACCATGTTCCACGGTCATTCCTCACTGACGGCACCAACACATTGGTTTTGTTCGAAGAGCTTGGAGGGAATCCTTCTAACGTACATTTCCAGACCGTCACAGTTGGCAGTGTTTGTGGTCATGCTTATGAAGGACACAGACTTGAGTTACAATGCCAAGGCGAGGGAACAATCAAGGAAATCAAGTTCGCCAGCTTCGGTAGCCCAGGAGGAACATGTGGATCATTTTTTACTGGCGACTGCGCCGCTCCAAAGACAGAGCACATTGTTAAGAGGGTAAAGACCAAAACCAATATCACTAGTCATAACAATTCATTTCTCCAAGTTGAAACATTTTTTGATGAATTTCCACGGCATTGATAAATTTGTTCTTGATTCTACAGTTGTGTCTTGGGAAGAGCCATTGCGTCATTCACGTGACAGACAAGCTATTCGGGACTCTGCCGTGCTTAACAGGCGAAGCTAGGTTGGCTGTCGAGGCTGTTTGCTGATGCTGAGCGGAGCAGAGGAGTATTTAGCTAGCTAGTTGTAGTTTTCAGTTAGCCAGTGATGTAGGCTTGATTTTTTCGAGATTCAATAGAGAGCTTGAATTTAGCTGGCGAGTACTCAGCTGTATGCGGGCAATGAAACTGCTCTCTTTTTTACAATAAAATCAAGAAGTGAATCTTCCTGTTTTCATTTCGAATGTCTCGTATGATCACTATGATGCTCATTACAGTGACCATAGAAGATGGTTCCGTGGCAGGCGAAAGAGTAGCATTGAGTTATCAGTGTCGCCGTAAACTCTACTTTTTCCAGTCATGGAACTGACTCTCAACGTGTTCAACCTGATTTTTATGGGTGGTTGTAAAAATAAAAAAATCTGAAATTTTCCTAGTGGTGAGCACACGAAAATTAGCGAATTCAGCTCATTTTTCATGAGAGCTCCAGATGAGTTCAAATTGACCACAATCCTCAATTTTTCATCCTTGTAGAGGACTAAAACACCGAATCCCCGCGTATTCCACAAACCGAAGCCTGAAGCATGATTCTGTCGTTTACCTCGACATCGAGTAACAACCATTATTGCACACTATGGAATAACTACTCAGACATCGAGTAACAACCATTACATTACCATGCAACATCTGTACCTGAATTATGTCACGTTTTCAATTAAGTATACTATGACAGCCTCTCCTATACAAGAGCTATATATGTACTTGAATTATGTTACGTTTATTGAACCACCCCATGATATCCAAAACGAACCCAAATGAACCTGTCAAGAATCCCGTCATGAAGTAGCTGACCAACCAATAAGCAGCCGATTTGGTAAACCTTTGGATGCTCCCAGGTAGCTCTGACATATAAGTTGTCATCACAGCTACCTGTTTGCGACCAACGTCAGCGAGTTCCGTAACCAGCTTCAACTTATCAAAGTTCATGTTCGCCCTGCTGGTTACCACCACTATGTTTTCATCCTTCAGGCCATAGTACTTGCAATAAGCTTCTGCACCGGCAAGTGCCAGGGCGCCTGCTGGTTCGAATATGCTCCGTTTCTCCTCAAACATGTCCTGCAATACATTGAATAAGAACATATTATTTTACCTTCAGAATGTCAGCATAAGCAGGAACAAAATATTGTTCTATGTATGTGTAAGCGTAAAGATGAGTGACGAGATTTAAATCAAGACGGAGGCACCAAATTCACCTTGATCGATGCACAAATAGCATCGTGGCTGACCAGAATCACACCATCTATCAATTCTCTGCATAATCTGAAATTCTCTTCCCCGACCACTTTGACAGCAACGCTGTCAGAAAAACCTCCAACCTTGTCAAGCATGCTCTCTGGCCATGGTGTAATGACAATGCCATTGAATTTGCATCTGAAGGCTCCAATCCTATGACTTTCACCTGTAAAATTTCCATGGCTAATTGAGTCCAAATATAGTAGAAGAAGCTTCAGAGAACAAAGAGCGGAAAACAGTAAAACAATTTTAGATGACAACCAACTTAATTAATGAGCAAGCAAATAATATAGCTATGAAGTCATAAACCTACCTTAGGGGAAACACTTTTTACGTAAGCCGCGATTCCAGCAATAAGCCCACCGCCTCCTATAGGGACAAAAATCGCGTGCACTGGATCTTTTATTTGGCGAATGATCTCCATCCCTATTGTGCCCTGCCCCATTATGACACCAGGATGGTCGAAGGGAGGCATGAAAGTTCGGCCCTCCTTCCTCGCCCTCATCTTAGCATATTCTTGTGCTTCATCGTAAGAATCTCCGATAAGTACAACAGTTGCTCCTAGCCTCTCAACTGACTTCCACTGCATAATAAAAATCAATGTTAAATTTTTCTGACGGTGAACTTCAAGGATATAGAAGGTGCGTACGCGTCGGGAACCGACCTTGATTTCGGGAGTAGTAATTGGCATGACGATCACAGCGTTACAGCCCAATCTTTTTGCAGCCAATGCGACTCCTTGAGCATGATTGCCAGCAGATGAGCAAATGACCCCTCTTTCGAGTTGTTCCTTGGGAAGCTTAACCATCATGTTATATGCACCACGAAGCTTGAACGAAAATACCTGCGAGTCATATGTCAAATTAGTACACCGGGAATGTCGCAACTCCTATCAACTTGCATCAATTTTGATCACTTGATCTCCTTGTGGTGCAACAAACATGTTGGAAATTCGAATCGTCAAAATCAAAATATATCGAGAAATATAATTTTTAATAAAAGTAGAATATTACAAATTTGTACACTTTATGAAACAATCATACTCTAAATATATATATCGCTCACTAATTACACCATACTTTTATTTGGATACACTCTAGAAACTTTACAACAAGAAGTGCATTGTACTCAAGCTTTACTATTATTTTGTTGTTGTGAGATTGTTGTGTTATAACAAGCAAATGAGTCTTTGTTTATATAGACAACAAAGGTTGCTTATTAACTTAAGAAAATACAAAATAACATGTGTTAAGCATAGGAGAGAACACTATGAATAGTGGACGATGTGGCCGATGATTATCTTTAACAAAACATACTTTACTTTCGTCTTTAAAATAAAAAAGAAATTCATAATATCATCTACAAACTTGACGATTTTCAATAACGTCTCATATACAATGATTGGACACCCCTTTAGAGGATGTCACGATCATATACCGACATCTAACACAAACGGTCTCTCGGTCCATGAATATATTTGATGTACGGTAATGTTTTTTAGATTAAGATGAAATCTTAGTCGTACCTTTATGATGACTGTTTCCATGATTATCTGTTTCTTGATGATCTCAATTCTCAAATTTATATATGTTGGTGAAGATCACTTAACATCAAATTGATTTTCTTGTTAAAACGGGGGATTTTTAAGTGACTCATTTGTCACTAATTACAGTCATCAAACAGACCTAAGTATTATAGGTGCGTGGTCAATGGTTTATGTTAGTAAGTGTACATATCTTGATCGCACGAGTGAATCTATCAAATTGTAAGAGGTGTGTATATTTATATATCTGCACGAGTAAAATCTATGTTGACATGTGTGACTTGAAATAATCTATATCAAAAAGTGGTTGATGAATAACATTAATGCAGTGAAAGATGCATTTAGAAGATTGTATTGATGGGGAGAGACGCCTTAATGAAGGACCAAATTAGAGAGCTTTGCCAATCTCGAAGGAAACTATACTTTTCAGAATTGATTCGATTGAAAAATACAATAAATAAATAAATAAATAAAACAATTTATAAAATAATCATGTTCATCCAGAATTTATTTTTGAATTCCGAGGTGAATAAAATCAAACAATAGAACATAGGAATCTCAATCAATATTTCTAAACGATAATCTTCATGTGATTTATGCATTATAAAGTTATGTTTATAATTTTAATAATACAATAAAATAATGTTATCGGATCTACAACTATAATACAAATTTTAGATGATTATTAATATTTGACGATAAGTTTAAAAAAATAATTTTTCATAATGATAAAACAATGATCAAATTTTATCTCAATATTAACATATCAAAAAACGTTGCTGAGTACATTTATATATTGAAAGGGTGGGGGAGAGTATCACATGATATCCAAACACCAAAACCAATCACAAAACGGACAGTTTCGCCCATTCCTTGAATCAAAAACATTTGAGCAAATCCTTTTCTAAAAAAAAAAAAAAAACAAAAAAAAAACACATTTGAGCAATCCCTCTCCTGCTCAGGCCCAACCCATCTCACTCGGCCCAGCCCAAAACCTCTTCACAATCCACGTTCCCAAATCTGCCACGTAGACACTCCACAGACTCTCCCCTACACCCTACCCACCGAATCCCACCCCACCACCACCTCTCCGCTTCCATGGCGGCGATTCGCGCGGCGAGAATCATCGTCGTGTCGTCGTTTTCGGAGGCGACCGTGGTCCGACATCCGACGGTGGCGATCGTCGTTGGCATCGGAGTCGGAGCCGATGAAGAGGAAGGAGGAGAAGGAGGAGAAGGTGGGAGGAGGGAAGGTGAAGGAGAGGTTGTCGGCGGTGATGGATGCCGTCACTGATCGGAAACTTCCGCCGGAGCTACGTGGAAAACGAGGCGTTGTTAGGTATTCGAACGCTGCTTGTTGATTGTTGCTGTTTTTGTGGTGTTGATTTGTGAGATTGATGATTTGGTGTTGGTTGAAATGTTCTAATGATGATGGAAGAGTTTTTGTGGACTGTTAAGATCAGTAGCAATTGAGGTTTTATCATCACAGACTTTTGGCAGTGTTGGTTCCTTGGCATGCAGAGTGTGTTGATTAGTTTAGTGATGTGTGGCCTGGAGTGGTTGGGATTAGGTTTTTTTGAGGCTGTGGATGGATGACTTGCTTGATCTTGTATGGAATTCGACCTGCGGGAGTTATGGAGATGTTGGAATCGATAGTCGATCTGTGTGGATGCGCTGTGAAGTGGAGTATATTTGTATGTCTTAAATCTGAAGCGATAAGGGAATTCACGAGTTATGGAGATGTTGGAATTGATAGTCATCTGTGTGGATGGGCTGTTAAGTGGAGTATATTTGTATGTCTTGAATCTGAAGCAACAAGGGAATTCGGTCAGTAGGTTCAGTACTGAAAATTATTAAGTAGTGAGTGATCTTTCGGCTTAAAGCATGATATAGAGATACTCAGTTCGAAGGTAGTTGCCGAATCAGTTCTGCGGTTGCTAGGTTTAAAATACATTGGGTCTTCGCGAAGATATAATTCCTTCTAGTCCTACTGTTGTGGGTGCTAATGTGCTCTTTGGTGTTCTCGAAACACTGAGGTTGTACTTCGCTGAGTTTTCCTGTTGAAATTGTCATCCACAGAAGAAGGCTTATACGAAGATTCAAATTGTTGTGCTGAATGCTTCTTGTTGCTTTTGCAGAGCTTTAGTCTCATGTGTTATGTCATTACCTGTGCCTGTGTTTTTGTGTTACCTATGTTCTTCAATGCTTTATGGTTGAAGGCTCCAAAACAGGGTTTCTTCTTACTGTGATTAATCTCTAGTCACCCCTCGCCGTCTATGGTTATTACCGGCAAGTATATAGCATTTAAATGGGAATACTTCTTGCATAGTGGCATGACTTTTATCTCTGAATCTGACTGGAATTTAAAAATAAAAGAACTACCTAAGAACTTGGTTACTTGGAGTTCGATAATGCTATGTGCAGTACTTGATCATTTTGTTCTACTTTGCTGATCCACCTCTTGTGTTACTCTTTGACAGGTCAGAAACGGATATTATCAATGTCGTCGAGCAGAGGATATGGCAGTCCATGGAGGAAGGCCACTTCGAGAACCTCCCGGGGGAAGGAAAACCGTTAGACCTTTCAACCAATCCCCATGCAGATCCAGCAGAAGATACCCTGTACAAAATCCTTTCGAAAAACAAGTGTGCGCCTGAGTGGGTTGAGCTGAATAAGGAGATCAGGACTAGAGTTCTGAATGGCAAACTGCATTGAAGAAAGCATGGGCAAACAAATGTGAGGGATATGAATCTAAATGGATTGATTCTTCCGAGGCCCTAAAGGGTCAGATGCGTGATATCAATAATATGGTGAGTCAATTTCTGGGATTGGTGGATATGCAGCCTATCCTGATGTTTAAGAGTAGCACTGATGTTTGTTTTGTTATTCTATGTAGGTTTTCGGCTACAACCTATTCGTACCTTTCGGGCGGCAGATGTTTGGAATCAAGTGGGAGAAAGAACTGGAACGTATGAAGGAGTCGTGACTCTGTTTTCTGGTTTTCCTCTTGCTATTCACGTGAACGAGACCACCATGATGGAGGTTCTTTCCCGGCGAGTGAGGTTCTTAAAAAATATCAGCATACAAAGATAAATATCAGCATACAAGGACCCAGTAGCAGTAGATGAAGCATAAGCTACAGCATTGGCTTGGAATCTGTATGGCGAAGTGACAGTTGATCAGGACGGATCAAAAGTATTCAGGATAGAACTTTGTGTACAAAAATTTTAGGCATAGTCATCGATTCTGTGGTCAGTGTCATAGTTACTATGAGACTCGTCTGGCACTCGTTGCCATGGTATACACAAGTTCTTGTCGTTCTCAGATTTCTGTATCAAGTGATAGTGAAACAATTATGTAAACATAAGAAGGGTCCTAGTCTAACAAGCTCAAACACTAATTTCGTTTTGATTATAAATGGACATCAAGGACGTTCAGTTTCTCACAGTCGAACGCAAGGATTTGAGTATGCTACAGAAGGGGAGAAGTTTTCGCAGCAAGGTGAGTTAGAGCACGGCGGTGATATGAAGCCCTCAGTTTCTTGTACTTCTGTACAAAGGCACCTAGCTCTATCTCCCTATCAAGCAATTGCTGGTGAAGAGCTTCAGATTCCTCCTCTGTCTTGCTCATAACCTCTGCAACAAGATGTACAAAGCCAGTTATAAATCACCAAATGCCACAACATAAGGGAATGATGGCCTCACTCCCAAACGTGGCGTATTTAACAACACCAGGGCCTGCCACAGTGGTCAACTCAGTCCGTCACAAGGAAAGAATAGAGGACAAGAAACCAGTGAAGCACACGGAGAATCTACTGTATACTAAGCAAAAAATAGTTAAGGTTATAATTTTATCGGTTATTTATAAATTTTTATTCTGACATGTGAATAAGATCAAAATAGTTTTTTAAGCATCGGATATTTTTTTACTTAGTTATTTTTTTTATCAAGTGAATAAGTTATCTAACTAATTTTTTAAAATCGGATATTTTTAGATATAATTTTTTTAACCAAGTGAATAACTTAACTAAGTTGTTAAATTGACACAAATTCAAAGATATTTTTTAATCAATACATAAGTAAGACTCATCAATTTGATTTCGTATCATTCTTCAACTAAAAACCAATCCTCAAGAATACCGATATTCTTTTTTTATAATAAGAATACAAATCTTGATAAGATATATCTTAATTTTACTTACTCCATTTAATATTACTATATGGAAATAGATCATAATTTTTAGATACTAATCATTCAATTGAAAGAATTGCTTATGTAATATATAATATTATTTTAGTTTTTATTGTTGTATTTATTTTCAAAATCTATTTTTTTATTCTAAAATATTATCACATAGAATATCGTCGTTTCTTTTTTAGTAGTATCTATTATGTCGTAATTATTTGTGTTTTTTTTTTCTCTTTTGATCCTGTGCAGTCATGCACAGGTGGATATATTAATACTAATCTATCTATTATATACTAAACGAAAGTAGTTGAGGTTACAAATTGATCGGATATTTATGGATTTAGTCTTTTTCAGTCATTTTTTTAACAAGCAAATAAGTTATCTAGCTAAATAGTTTTTCAAGCTAAATAATGTAAGCCAAATAACGATAATTCATGCTAAAATCGAAGTAGACAACATCAACTAGATTCTTCATTTCGCCAATTAAAAGATCCGATCGAATATAAATCAAATAGTAATATTTTTTTCGAATAAAATGAATATCGTATAAAATTGAAATCAATCTTAATAGTATATCTTATAAAATACATAACTTTCAATAAAATAATTAAAGACATATTAAATTTTAGATTTGTTCTCAATGTCTATCATCTCCCAAAACTCATTATAATAAAGTCTATTTATATTTATCCCGTAAAATGACTGCACGGACGGTTATACTAATACTAATCTATCTATTATATACTAAACGAAAATAGTTGATGTTGTAACTTGATCGGATATTTATGGATTTAAACATTATTTTAACAAGTGAATAAGTTATCTAGCTAAATGGGTTTTTAAGTTCAAATATTTTTAGATTTAGAGTAAGACCAATCACGATAATTCAAGCTAAAATCGAAATAAGCAACATTTACTAGATTCTTTATTCCCACAATTAAAAGGTGCGATCGAATATAAATCAAATAATAATACTTTTTTTCAAATAAAATGAATATTGTGTAAAATTGAAATCAATCTTAATAATATATCTTATAAAATGTATATCTTTCAACAAGATATTTAAAATCATATTAAATTTTAGATTTGCTCTCAATGTCTATCATCTTCACAAACTCATAATAATTGAGTCTATTTATATTTATTCCGTGCATAACTGCACCGGTGTACAGACTAGTGTGAACTACTAAGATCCTTCGCACCGTGATGATCTCATTGAAAACTAGCAATGGAAACCCACCCAAAAAAAGGAATAAAAAGAAGAAGAAGAAGAAAGGGTAATGATGCCGGACTATCATTACCATGCAGCTTATGAAGAAGAGCAGCAGGTGAGTAACGCTTCAACATTTCTTCCTGTTGTTTTCGTAATTCCCTGAATTTCTCCTGAGCAGTGGCTAACTCAGTTGAGCGGATAATTTGGCACTGTAGAAAATGAGATATCACAAGAAACAAGAACAGGGTTAAAAGACTATGACTTGACAGTCTAAGTCTAAGTTTCATATGAAGAAATGCCACACAATTGCCTGAAGCAAGAACGTACCTGATTCCTCAGCTCCATTATTTGTGGTTCCTTCTCCAAATTCTCTCCTGTTGAATAGTAAACGATACGAACTGGTGATTACACCATAGTCCAGTATAACCTTATTTACCGATTTAAATAATTTAATCTGACAAAATAAAGAAATCAAAAACAGTCGAGCACTCACTTGCGAGCTGGAGAGTTTCCTTCCGAAGTTCATCTCTAACCTGTCAAAAGCAAAAATCAAATAGAGATTCAAATAGCCATTTTCTGGGGAAATCAGCAAACTCAAGATTCTGATACTACTCTATTATATAATCATTACACAAAATAATTGTTCTAAACCAGCTCTGTAAGGTGTTAAAATGATCTCCTAAGAGTCTTGGCCCCGAAAGATGAGTATGAACTGAGGAAGAAACTTTGTTAAACTAGATATGGAATGTATGAGGTAACTCTGCGCATGAATTTTAAACATCACATGATAAATCACCACACTGCAATGTATGAAGGGCTTGAGGTTGAATAATACCCGCTCTATGGAAGTAAACAAAATCACAGTATGCTAAGAACTTTTGCAAAACATAGGACAGAGAACTCACATTGTTTTGCGTTTTAACTTGGTCAAGAGAGAGTATAAAGCTGTTGTAAGCTTCCTTGTCCATTAACAGCTTTTTGAGCTCATCAATGCTAAAATAAAAAAAGATCAGACTGAATAAGATTACAAGGAACAAAGATCTCTTATTACGAGTTGGTTAAAGAATAAAGTTGGTCAAACAGATGACACACAAGGAACACCAAATTTCAAGCGAGAGAAGAAAAAAGCTATACCTCTTATCCTTCAATGCAGCTATGATTCCTGCAGCTTCAGATGGTGAGACATTAGAATGAGATTGTGGTCTTTCTGAAGGCCTTGGCATACTGTAGTAGCTAGAGGAGCTGCCACCGGCTGTCGAGAAAGGAGAAGCAAGTGAAGATGATGGATACCATGATTGCCCTGTCATATCATGAGGCGGATGTGACAGATCTTCTTGTTGAGAATTCCTATAGTAAACCATTACCAATGTCCCAGTTGACATACATTTCTGTTAAAGCAAGATATCAGTTCACAACCTACGATGCTTATAATTGACACGAGAAAATATTAAACCAATAGCAACACGATGAGCACAAAGAATCAGTGAACAATTCAAAGGGAAATCCTAAATTCTAAACCATGGAAAGATGACAATAGCCAACAAATACTCCACACATCAAAATTGGAATGCCATAACCTCGTACTTGATATCAAAGTGCAGTGAATCTAAGTTAAAGGAAAGCTAGCAAAGTCATTACATCCTATTTACGATAAGTTCAAGGTTGTGGCAAACACCTTGCATTTAACATGCGTATAATTTACGGAGAATTCTTACACACTAATGTCTCAGGAACCATATCTCTTCTTGCAATGTCAACTCTGTAGTACTACAAGTCCTTCAACGATGTCCTAAATCAGAATCTCGGGGTAGTTCATTCAAAACTACGCCATTATTCAAACTCGAACAATCAACTGTCCTTGAGCTAGTTAGTCATCCTTGAGATTCTACAACACGAGCTAATAGAAGTAGGATCCTATAATCAGATCCTCTAATATAAGGGCTTAAGGAATATGATGGTAGGGATGAAAGAATGGTGGAGATTAAATGATTAGAAAATTTCAAAAATAAAAGGAGTTAAAAAAAAATCTTCACCGTTGGATGTGTCATAACAACACACAACTTGTATGTTGCTAACAACAAATTCTCTTTTCCATAATATAATCCAAGACAAATCCAATAGAGTAATAGCACAAAACCTTAGGGCCTATTTGATATCGTTGTTGTTTCTAATTTTTTGTTTTCATTTCACCAATTGATAAAACAGAACTATTTGATATTGATTTCTATTTTTAAGATGGATAAAACAAAAATAAAAAATAGAAAATCGAAAAAAATGGTTTTCAATTTCAGTTTCCTCATTCATCTTAGGATTCAAGATTCCCTTAAGAAAAACATTTTATTTCAAGAAATGTTTTTGGTTTTCGTTATTGATTTTTTGTTTTGTTATTAGTTTTGATTTTCACAATTTTGATCAATGATATCAAACACCCCCAACTTCCTCATTTGTATCTAATCCACAATTTTCCAATGCCAAGATCACACTACTCCTCTCCATTTAACAGATATCCATCCTTCTCCGCCTAATTTCGCCCAGATATCAATCCACCACGATGAAAACCCAAACCGAAATCGACCCCCAACAAACACATTCCCTCAACGATCCCCAAAACACAGAATCAATTGAACTCGAAACAGTAAGAAATAATCAAATTCATGAGCAAAAAGCGCTTACCAGAACTTGAAGATCGATGAAGATCAAACACCGCGAGCAAGTGTTCGATTGAGAGCTCGATGAAATGGTTTCTTTTATGAAGATCGAAGATCAAGACAAGGTTTTGTTGAGACTTCTCGGGTTTGGTTTCTTTATGCGGTCGTATGCTACGCGTCGAATTGCGTTTTTGGGCCTAGAACGGGCCCAGGGCCCTAGTCATAAACATAAACCAGAGTCCACTACAACTATGCCCAAGCCCATAGGAACGTAATATTTCTGTTACGTTAGAACGAGTTGTTTCGATAATACAAGCGGTTAATTTAGTGATACTGCACTTTCAACATGATCTTATACTCTTTCCATCCCACTTAATTTACAATATTTTAAATTTTCATCAATGTTGCGTAAAGATTGATACGCATTATACTACGATCAAACGTGCTCCCTTCATCTCAGTACACTTATAACATTTTGATTTTTTATAATATTCAATACGTATTTTGAGGAATTTCGTTTTTCATCTTTATGATACAATAAAATTATGACGTTAGTATTGGATTGATATACACAACTTTAAGTATCAACAATGTTTCATAATAATTTTATGACAGATGATGTTTTCATCATCTTATAACGCAAGTTAAAATTCACATTGATATATACTGTTAAAATGTTATATCTATATTGGACGGAAGGAGTATTTTTTTTTATAAGTTTATCGTGAAATATCAATGATGGTACAACTTATATACTTCAATCGAGTATATGTTACAGAATCATACAAAATTTGATATGAAAATGAAATTATATCTATACATAACGAACAATATCAAATACATAAAAATATTATAAAAATTATAAGACAAAGATAGTATTCAATAATCTTTTCTAGACTACTAGATCTCAACAAAAGCTATCTGCAAATTGAAGATTGTTATATTGACCACAAACGATATTCAAAAACAACATTACAGCTACTTCAGCTACCCCTAGTTTAGCGAGGATTCAAGATTTTTACAAAGTCAAACTCACAACTAAAAGGGCAAATGAATAGGAAAAAGGGTTGACATTAGCTCAAGATTATCCTCATCATTATCATAATCATCAAACTAAAAAGGTCCGTTGACACTTTTCGGGATTTTTTTTAATCAGAATAAACAACAACATTTTACCAAAACGGACGAAGTGCAAGCTATGGATCCAAGCGTAACGTAGTTCACTGGAGTCGATTACCTGTGATCAATTCATCAAAGAGAGGATATCAATGGGGAGAATGCAACCTTAGAATATGAAGCCAGCAGTCTCCCTATCTTACTTCCCATCCTCAAATACAGGAATTTTGACAAATAATGATTCATCCAACAAATTTTGTATCCTTATGACTATCTATATATCACTCCCTATCCTTTATTTCTTTCTCCACTTCTAAGAACACAAACTATCCTTCCCTATATTATTTTAACTACTATTTAATATTTTAAATAATTATTAAAAAAATAAGTACTATTTAAAATGAAACTTAACACTTAAAAAATTTATAATATTCAAAAAAGAAAAACAAAAAAGTCATAATTTGTTTTTAAAATAAATATAAAATTTATTTAAATGATTGTCCTTCCTAAAAAATATATAAAAAATTAGTATTAAAATTTAGAAGATGAAAATAAAAATAAATATCAACATCATTATAGAAAAATATAAAATATTACTTTAGGGAAATCAATATAGAAAATTGTTTGAAGATTGGGTTGAAAACTGAATCCATATACATAAAAAATAATATTATAACACACTATATTAGAGATAAAGAGAGAAAAATTACTGCAAAAAAGTTTTAAGATTCATGACGCCACCAAAAAACAAAAGGGAAAAATAAACACACAAGAGAGAAAGAAAAACAGAATGCTCACCAAAAGCAACATGAGAATCAAAATAAAAAATAGGAGTATGACAGTATGATTCATGTGACTAAACTATCCCATCTAGATATTGTCAATAGATTCTGTCATTCTCATTCACATAATATCATATTATTAATCGTATGCTGTTAAACAGACCTGAAAATTGTCAACAAGACTACCATTAACCTGTATACGCTCAAATGCCCTGAACCCGTGACCTCATGCGTACTTCAGACTCGAATCCAGTCAGAGGATTCCGCTCCTCTTTGTTGTAGATCAGCCTAAGCTTACAGCCGAGTGCCTGCAACATATCGTCCTGAAGTGATGAGATTAACAAACCCGAGTAACAGATCATGTTAAGAGAATACGATCATGAGAAATAGTTTGTTTAAACTAGGATTGTTTACCAAGAAAATAGATCACATAACAAGATCCATACGAATGCAGCAACCTAATTATGAGAATAATAGAGCTTATGAGAACCCCCCAGCAACTTAAACCTGATTTTCGAGCCTCATTGCAGACAGTGGCGTCGATGGAGTCATGCAATAACATGTCAAAGGCAGTGTCAAATGCTCAAACTCATTACCTAAACCTACTTGAGTTCTTCATACCAAGAACGTCATACCAAAATGTGATTTATGAACAAAAACCTGCATAACTTATGTCACAATTACGTTTATCATATACCGTCCTGCAATCACAATAATGTTTTCGATAACTACGTGTCGCACATCTGGCTGCAAAAGGATAGGCAGTGCCTGAAAGGGCCACGAGATTTGACCAATTAGATGAGAACTATGAGAAGACATATAAAACAAGTACAAATACAATGCTGCCAAGAGCTTGCATGTAACATATACAAATATCAATGAGCAAGCTGACACGGGGAGGAAAACCATGCAATGTATAGAGTGCAAAAGACAAAAGAACCTAAAAATGGGGACTTCTTGTAGAGCTTGAACAGCAAAGGGCATGAATTCATTGAAATGGTCTATTTTTGGTAGGGTTTTTTATGGTTGACTTTGAGAGGGTTCACAAGTCATCAAACAAAAAACTTTATAGGGGCCACATAAGCTTGCACACACCACAAGAATTTTCCCTCGTGTCAATTATTGTCAATGGTATCCAGAACAAGTAATACCAAGCCACAGATAGAAACCATGCAAAAGTTCCAAGGTCCATCACAGATGAGGAACTTTACTTACGCAGGATATGTTATTGAAGGATCTTGTTAACAGTCATCTTCGAGAAATAAGGACGACTAGTATGGAAAACTCATGTGTCCGGATGGATCTGCCATAAAATAAAATAAAAACCAATATAAGGTATGATTATTGACTAATAACATGATAGTTGGACAATCGAACCAATCGTCAACCATTGAGTTCAGTCGTTGAGTTGAACCACCTATCCAATTAATTCATAAACGTTATGTACTAAAATAAAAGTATAGGATGTTGCATTCACATGTCAACTACCCAATAAATAGTTCGAATGTAGGTGAGATGGATCATACCTGCATTGCTACCAATAGAAACTTCATTTGTAACAGGTATCCAGGGCAACTAATACGGTGATGTCGCACATCGACTTTAACAGCACCTAAAGAGAAAGTATCACTATTTACCAACATCAACAACTACTAATGATATATGCAAGAAAGCTTTCGAAAATGTCATGCTAAGGATACCCTATCAACAAAAGTTCTATCTGATGTTTATTTGTTATGGCATCAACTTGGTAAATCTATCAACTTGAAACCCATCACAACTATCAAAAACCTATCAAATAATCAAACTTCTTGCAGTCACACACTTGAACAAAAATTGTAGATGACAATCATGAAGAAAATGTAGCAACAAATAGGATAAGCTAAAAAAAAAAAATTTAAACTCAAATGGTAATTGGTAAACAAAATACAAACTTGATCGGTAGCTTAGACACACATATGAAACATAACTCACCTGCTATTCACGAACTCGGGTTTCGGCGGTATAAATATCATGCAATGCGAAGTAACATTAGGTGCAAAATACTACTATCTTCTCAATCCTGCTAAAGTGGAAGCCTTGGGCATTGGGTAGCAGTAGAGATCGTGGACGAGGTCCCAATCTCATGTTAATGTTGTTTTTATATGTTGGCAACATTTCATATCATAGATTTGCTAAAATTCTACTCATGCCAGCTATGAGAAACCCAATGACTTGGAACTCCAATGGCAGATACCATCTTGGGAAAAAAAACAAAGAGAAGACCACAATCGGCATAAAAGTGTGGAAATGAGTGAGTGATCTTTCCAATGGTTGTTAGTGCATATGAACCCAGAAAGCATACAAAGAACAGCTGTGATTGCTAGTTAAATATTCCTCTCTGTGCAATCAGAAATCGCATAGATGAAGACCCACAATCATAACTCTCTCAACCTAGAGAGTTAAAAACTCTACGAGTGCCCCCACAAGTACAAGGCTCCAAGCATTATGTAGTATTTTCCCTTTTTCATGCCCATTTTTCTAATTTCTATACGTTCACATGTTTAATTTGCCGCGGCAGAGTTGAATGACATCTTTTCATCTATGCAGTTGATCCCAAAATAGAGAGGGCAATTGATTGGTTACTATTAATGCCACTTATTAACAATTTTTGGTCATGAACACCAACTTATGTTCTTGGGCAATGAAGCCACCTAAAAAGACTCGGTTACGGCTTTGCTTGGTGGATGGATTTTATGCAGAGCAAGAAATAGTTTCCACGACGATTAAACCATGATAAGCATCATCACTTGGTTTAGTCCCCATGGAAACGGTCTCTTGTTTTGCAGGATAAGATTTTATCTACCAAACCCATATGATGCGCATTGGATCTGACAAATATAGCTCTATATATGATAATGGAGGGGATCTTTTACTCAAGGGAAATGCTACTTCATATTCTCAATCATTCAAAGGAAGACAGCTAACTAAGTTAGGTCACCCACATGAAAACTGAAGCCAGTTTCACTAAAACCCTGAACATAAATATCTCAATGGTTATTCAATTTTCCTCAACAGAGTCACGAGCTCACAGAAATCTTGCGGCATTTCATAATTCTATGGCAATGCATGACAGATCATATGCCATATCACAGCATTTGTATAATCAGAGAATTATAAATATGCATTATGAGAATAGTCATGTACCTTGTAGCTTCCTTATTATTCAAAGGCTGACACTTTGCAAATATCATAATCCCAGCTCTAGCCTTTTGCAGATATTCTTGAGCACTAATCAACGGCATCATCAAAATCCTACACCAAGAAAAGCAGAATAATTTCAGAATTAGGATAAACAAATTTTCATAGGCTAACTGCTAACATGGATCAAATGGATGATACAGTGATCAAGTTGAGCAGGTAAACAAACTACAAGAAGCTAAGATTCAGTTGGACCATAGCCTTTCCATGAGGGTTTGTGATTATAATGCATAACCTCGAAAGATCATGATGAGATCAAGACTTCCCGCTTCTAGTAAATGAGAAGCCGCCCTATAAAGCATAAAGCCTAAACAAGTCAACTACAACTGTTGAGAACGTTAATAACACCAAGGTTCCCAAGATCTGCAGTGTCACTAGAGTGCAGCCAGGAAGAGTTCATAAAGCTAACCAATCTGAAGATCACGACTTGGCTGCTTTTGTCTTTCATGAGTTTTCTGCTCGCATGTGCTCTCCGGCAACATTTTCAACTTCTGCCTTTCGGCAATGAACTATGATTAAGTGTTGGACAGACCAAGTCGGCATAAGTGTCTAGCCGACAGACCAAGTAAGCCCCTTACATATCAAACAGCAATTAGTCATATTCAACAATGAAGGCTGGACGTCAGAAAAAGCATTAGCACATAGATAAGTACTCCCAATTCATGCAGATTTATTAGACTCGAACAATCATACATCTAACAAATCAAATTCACGTAACTATCACAATGAAACACCTTTCCTAAACCAATCAATTATGCCCAAAAGTCAGCTGTTTCTATCCTTGCCTCGCATAAGCGGGATATAATAATGTGACGAAAACAGAGCATTTCGCTACCAAAAGAAGTTTGCGAACTATATAGACAAACTTTTCTAGTTATAGCAGAAGTAAATGGTACAAAAATAGTACATTGCACATATACATTTTGCAAAGTCAATGTTGCAAAAAAACTATAAAAAAAAACTCGTAGTTTGACTCATCATCGTCAATGGTTTCTTACATGATCTGAGAGAGCAGATACCACAAGTGGTTTTCTGAAAACAAGCCGCACACTCCTGCTATTCTTTTATCCATAAATAGACACCATTGAATTCTCCTGATCCCACATAACTTTCATTCTCACATTCTCTTCAACCTCACTTCAGTCACTTGCAACTCTGCCTCACGAAAGGTAAAAGCACAATCTTCTCCTGTGTCCAAGTCCACATTGTCTTAGAAACAGGCTCCTTTGCCCGGTAAGCCATGAAGTTGGCCGTTATCGGGTGAAAGCTACGCCGGATCACGGTATGCATCATGCAATGGGGGATGGCTAGCGAAATCGTTCCTAGTAGGTGTTACTAATAGTAACATGCAAGCATGGCGTTTCAAATCGGCAGCATCACCAATAAATCGGCTGACTACTGCCGACTCGATGCTTCATCCTACTGAAGCATTTACCAACCTTATCAATAGCTAGTTCCTTAGTTAGGCCAATTAATTGTCTATTTACCTGATTCGGGGCCAGTTGATAAGCATCATTCGAATGAGTCATGAGTGTTTATCCATTACATGAATAAAACTATGACCCCTAAAAAGATTTCTCATTACCTAATCTCCGACCAAACAAGCCCTCTACAAACTGGCATGCTTACCCTTTTGCATAATTGCATTAAATCACCACCAAGTCCCCACTCTCATCCCCACATATAGAGCAGAAAAGGAACACCATATTCTTCTCCCTGGTGACTATAAAAGTTCTAGGAGACTAATCAAATTCTTTGTACTTTGCAGGACAATCAAAGACATGTCACCTGCAATACCACTTGCATATAGTGATGACAAGGTATCAACACTCCAAGTGAGAAGCCAACATCAAAAGGAGGATAGTCATTTGCAAAGCCTATATCAGAAGGGAGTGAAGCACCTGTGTGATAACGGTGTCGCAAAGGTTCCAAGAAAGTATATCTTACCTGTCTCGGATCGACCCGATATCGGAAATGGTGAGCCATGTTATAAGCAGAAGAGTCTCAAGCTTCCCATTATCAACTTGGCCGAGCTACAAGGTCCGAATCGGACGGATATGCTGAGGTCACTTGCCAACGCCTGCAAGCAATACGGCTTCTTTCAGGTATGTTTAAAAGGCATGGAGCTTTTTTTTTCCCTTGAAAGTATACAATATACCGACTAACCTCTCGATTGGATTCCTTGATGCAGTTGGCGAATCATGGTGTTCCTCTCGAAGTCACAAGCAATATGATTGATGTTTGCAAGAGATTTTTCGAGCTACCTTATGAGATACGAGCCAAGTACATGTTTTCGGATATGAGCGCTCCAGTTAGATACGGGACGAGCTTCAACCAGAACAAAGATGGAGTCTTTTGCTGGAGAGACTTCCTCAAGCTGATGTGCAATCCTCTGCCTGAAGTGTTGCCCCACTGGCCGTCTTCTCCTGTCGACCTAAGGTAATAAACATAATATGTTAATAATCTATTCAGTCCTAATAAGCAGAGAACTTTGCTTCAGTTAATCTATTAACTAAGGCAGTTCAATAGTAATAACTATTAACAACAATCCTAGGGACAGTCTTTTCTACAGTTGCTTGAAAACTCTACATCGCAATCATCAACTTTCAGTATCTATCATCAAATCGAATGGGATCCAGGAACAATAACAACATGGGAGGACGTCATATGGTTGTTGAAATGTGATTTGTCCATAGCCCCCTTGTTCTCATAGAATAATAACAAAAAGATCATTTCATTTCTAATAGTGGTCCCACAAAGAGATGATAATATTTGACTCACCAAGTACTGATTGTCAAACTCATCGTACAGGCAACTGGCAGAGGCTTACACGAAGGAGACCAAGAACCTGTTTCAGCTGCTAATGGAGGCCATCCTAGAGAGTCTTGAGATTGAAGCAACAATCACTAATACGATGGAAGAGGATGACATCGCGAAAGAATTCCAAGACGGGAGCCAGTTGCTGATAAGCAACTGCTATCCCCCGTGCCCAGAACCTGACCTGACCCTCGGGATGCCGCCACATTCAGATTACGGTTTCCTCACTCTTCTGCTCCAAGATGAGGTCAAGGGCCTTCAAATACAGTTTGAAGGAGAATGGTTGACGGTCGAACCAATACCAAATGCTTTTGTCGTGAATGTCGGAGATCATCTGGAGGTGAGTTCTTTGATAAGTGGTTCATGTTTGTTGGTATTTTCCTGTCATTGCACTCTTGGTTCCACATGAAGAAGGTCCTTGGTCGATGAGGGACAACAGGAACCCTCTCAGGCACTTGAGGGATCCTAGAAATATTGGGACACAATGGCCTCACTTCACCTAAGAAATTCCCCTCTGTTTATTATAGTTTGCTCCTGTCAACAATAGAGCATGGCAAAACCAAAAAGAAGAGATCAGAAATCATGGACTTAATTTCCTATCTTTGATCCATAATGCTTAATCAATCCTGGTAAATTTGTTGCAGATATTCAGCAATGGAAGATACAAGAGCGTCTTGCACAGAGTTCTAACAAACGCTGAGAGAACTCGTGTAACCATTGCCTCACTGCACAGCCTTCCATTCCATTGCACGATTCGTCCATGGCCAAGACTCATCAATGAGGACAATCCAAGACGCTACAAGGAAACCGATTTTTCAACTTTTCTCAAATATATTTCATCATGTGAACCAAAAAAGAAGAATTTCCTAGAGTCCAGGAAAATACATTGATGGGGGGTTTTGATATTAAGAAAGTATCATAGTTGACCTCCTGAGTATTGTAGGTTAGTTTAAACAGAGGCCTAAATTATACCTAGAAGCAAGAATGTATCCTCTTGTTTATCAATTTTCTTTATTTTCGTATGCTAATGTAAACTAAATAATACCTGTGAAAGTCAATGAATATAAGACATTTTATTCCGTCATCTCACTAGCATATATGTCATACTTGCAATTGCATCGATGATATGGACAATTTAACACTAAGAGTACCAGATGCTTTCCTTTGTACGGATTGCAAAAAGAGTATCCATGTAGCTGACTTTTCCAAGAAAGTTCCAAGGGTTTAGATGATGACAATGATCTTAATTTGTATCGCATTATTAATTAAATAATAATGATATGAAATAAGAGTTCATAAGCATATCAGGATTGGTGACATATATTACAATCCAAATGCTTCATGAGGCAAGTGAAACAGTGGCTTCATTGCAAGTTATTGATTTATGATAAGTTTGATCAAGAGCTTTAGACCGCACGTCAACTCAGAAAAAAGCTACAAATTGTAAATTGGATGAGAAGAAAAATTACCTCAACAAGGGGTGAGAAGAAGATATGTCGGCAAAGATGTTTCAAGGATGTTGCAGATTCAGAATGTCCTGATGAAGTTATTGGCATTCATTTCTGAGCAAAAAGATAAAAGACAGACAACGAGAAAATCAGAAGAGTTCCCGTTACCAAAATAAGATAAGCACGAGGGCATATGGAAATTAGAGTTTAGACAAACAAGAAGCTAGCTCAATAACAGAGCCAAGCATACCACATAGCGTGACACGGAGTCATGGACGATACAATCTAGCACAGACCATAATACTTAGTATCCCAGGACACAGCAGCCTCACTAATTCAGCATAAACCAAGAACAATATCACATACAAGTTAATACAAGTTGGCAGTTGAGATATGAAGTGCCTAAAATTTCAATAGTTGAGATAAGTTTGAGTGCGTAGGACATGCTTGCTCGATCCTACTTGAATTCCAAGGCATCATTACCTTTTGACGGCATTCAAACATGTCGTATAAAATCCACTTAAAAGCATTGTCTAACCTAACATCGAACTGAAAATTGGCATACCATCCACCTTACTAAAACTCCTTACAGAGTACAGACATATGGCAATCCGACCATGAGCATTGAATTTCATTTTGAATGAGTCACATACCAGGATTATACCCGTACAAACACAGCAGTCGAATATCATGCATGGACCATAAGTGAGAAAGACACAACTCCGAAGACGATGAGAAAAAAGGACCACATGCATTCCAGATCAAAGACAGATAATACAATTCAATAGACTAAGACGCATAGCCATAAACTACCGCCTAATACCTCCATTACTAGCTTTTATAGAAAAAAACCTCCTACTCTCAACTGTAATTTATGCTCAGTTATGAATTAATGTCGACTTTGTCTCACTAAGCAAACTACCTACTGTCCAAGAACCGGCCCGAATGAAAGGTAAAGAAGCTTCCAGTATCCACCCGCTTCAGAACATTCTATCGTCAATGAAATGTTTAAAAGATGATCCATAAATCCTACTATTCCAATTATTTCAAATTTGAATGCGTAATCGTATACCCTAAACTGATAACTGCTCCCAAATGTCACCTTGACATAGTCTACAAACAATTTGATGATTCTGTGTGATAAGACATCAGCGCCCCCACCTTCCATAGCCTTTGCTGATTAAATCACCCTAGCTGGAAGGAAATCCAGAACTATCATGTTAGGCATTCAATTCAAAAGCCTTTGACTATCGAATACCTTTCACATTGTAACCATGAGACCGAAACAGAACTGCCAACTTGCCTTGTTTTCGTCAACATGGTACATCTAACATTGATAGCTTCGAAGCATTTGAGATTTTGTCTTAGACAAACTCTTTCTAACTAACAAGAGTAAACCCTAATGATAAAAAAAGTTCAGTCCCTTTATCTCTTCATCTATTTGGTGGTTTCAGAATAAAACATTGCTTTAAAACAAAATTTACCAAGAACGCTATTAGCTATACAGAACATCAGGTCTGGAGCATAGAATGCAACTTCTGCACGCAACACAAAGTGATTTAAGTATCCGGAAATTACAGTACAAGACATCGGGAAACAATCCCTCCATTATAAGCATTAGACCCTATCCATGACGTTCATATCTGAGTCGTTATTGTTATAACTACTATTCAAAGCATCCTTCAGGTGACTCCACACATGACTTACGATTCGGTTCCTTACACCAAATATCACTTGTCATACGAATAATCCTTGTCAACTCTAGTCAATGACCCCAACAAAACCCTAATGATAAACAGGCCAACAAGAAGCAAACTTCGTTAATTTCGCGCAATCAAACATCGACAGTGCATTTTACACAGAAGAAATCAAATCCAGCGGGCTCGACAACGATTGCGAATTTACCTCACTTCGAATTCGTCTTCGATTCCTCTCGAAAATCTCCATCGAGGGGTCGAGCAGGGGGACAGTACAGAGAACTGATTGAGATGATCAACGTATTCGGCTAGGGTTTGGATACGGTTGTTGACTGTGGTTTGTGTTGGATGAAGTTGACGGCGACTTCAATTGTCGTCTCCCATGATCAACGTATTCGGCGTCGACGGCCTCCGCCGAGAGGAATAGTGAGGTTCCTTTTCGACCGTAACTAGAAATTTTGACCGTTACTGAGTAAAGAGGAATACTGAGCTTGACTGTATTGTCAGGCAAATCCCGACGGAATCTTGACCGTTGCGTGGAAATGGATCCTGTTGGGTAAATGGTTGGTGTAGGCGTGTACCTTGGCTGGGAGGTTGGATTTTCAATCCAATAATTTAGATTTATTTTATGATTTAATTATTATTTTGTTTTTATTTTAAATTTTTTTACGATTATAATTTTATATGTTATTATTTTTATGAAATTTTTTAGATTGATTTTTTCAATACGATTTTAATTATTTTTTCACATCTTATAAAATACAAAAGATAAAAACTCATCAGGGAAGTGATGTGGTTGATGCAATCGCACGGATTGATATTTTTTTATTGATTAGATTATCAGATGATTATTTACGATGTTAAAATATTCATATTAAATATAATAAAATAAAATATAAATATGATATTATTTCAGTACATTTTTTTTTAAGTTATAGAATATAAGCATGTAAGTTCGGCGGCGCCCTGTTCCTCCCGCTCTTCAAGTGAATGAAAACCTACGGCCACATCTACCGCCTATCCGACGGGCTGAGAGATTTCGTTGTCGTCAGTGATCCCGAGATCGCGAAGCACGTGTTGGTTAGGGAGGTGAGTGAGTTTTTGTTCGGGGAGGGGTTCGCGATTGCCGAAGGCGCTGTGGACGGTGAGTGATGATGGGTTTGGGTTTGGGTTTGTGACATGGTGTTGGGGTTGTTAGAAAATATATTGGAATTTGGGAAATGTTAGTATTTGGTGGATTAACTCACTGTTAAATCTTGGTTTCAACTCAGAATCAATTGATGATAAGTGAAGTAGTCTTTATATGTACTTCTAATGTTTTCACCTTACCCGATGTGGGTCATATATTCTCAACACATAGGATTGTATTGAGCTCTCAATATCCAACGTGAGTTGTATACTCTCAAACACTTGGAATGAAACCCATGTTTTTGAGACTGAGGTGGTTTATATCCGACTCCAAAATAGAAATGATGAATTAGAATGTATGTTAAATAGAAGAGCCTAAGAGATATTTGTGTATATGATGTGTTGGTACTCGGTGAATCCTTTTGGATTCTAGAGAGAAATCAGACGCAACAATTTCGTGGGATAGTTTGGAATGATAAAATATTTAGTTCAAGGGGACTATCTTACGTGAGACTAGTTTTTTGGGATTGAACTTGTCTCTTGGGCTCCGAACTTGACAATTTGGACTCTCAAGGAGAGATTGAGCGTAGTGGGGAATTGTCTACTCACTGTGTCAAGTCCGGACTGAATGTTTTTCCTAAACATTACATCCTTAAGAGGCTATAGATGTCACTATGTTGAAAATATGCATATTCGTTTGGAGGAATAATGGGAAATGGTTATAGGGGTTCTCTTCTTACTATACTATGATTTCGAATTCAACTCGCTCACCTTTTGGGTCTTTGATTTATCACTCGCTTATAATCATGCGCAATGGCTTGTTTATTGGACTGCTTATTGCCATGATTTGAAAACTATCAGATTCATGTGATCTTTTTTTTTTTTTTTTTTTTTTTACGTAGAAACAGAAATTGATATGCCCATTTTTCATCGTTAGACATATCAAAAGCTGATGCTCTTGAGCATAGGTTTGGGCTAATTTTGATAGGCGAGACGCAATGCTGTGGTACCATCACAGCATTGCGTGATGGTACCACAAATGTGCGCAAAGAATGGTCTATCCATGATCGTAGATCGAGTCTTCTACAAATGTGTGCAAAGAATGGTCGACAAGCTTAAACTTAGCGCAGCTAGCGGCACAGCTGTAAACATGGAGTTATTTTCACATCTTTCGCTTGACGTAATTGGTCTCTCTGTGTTCAACTACAATTTTGACGCATTGACTACAGACAGTCCTGTTATCGATGCTGTATATACTGCTTTGAAGGAGGCTGAGGCGCGCTCTGCTGATCTTCTGCCATACTGGAAGGTCAGTCTGTTCTGCTCTGTGTCACTTGATTGTTCCACTGTTATATATTATTCATTGTCTTTTGCTTTTGTGCTTCACAGATTCAAGTTTTGTGTAAAATCATTCCCAGACAAGTGAAAGCTGAGAGAGCAGTGACACTTATCAGGGAAACTGTTGAAGTGCTTATTATGAAATGCAAAGAGATGGTGGAAGCTGAAGGTGAAATGCTTGATAATAAGGAATACGTGAATGAAGCGGATCCTAGTATCTTGCGTTTTCTGCTAGCTAGCAGGGAAGAGGTACTGTGTAGATGCCTTCTATTGACATGGTTTTGAAAACATTTCTGTAGTCTTACATTTCTCTCTTATAGGGAAACTGTTTATGTTTTCTTGATCTGTGCCATAGTAATGGTTCTGTGGCTCTAGCTTTGACCCCTTCCCCACATTTTGAATCCAGGTTTCCAGTGTACAACTGCGAGATGATCTTTTGTCAATGTTAGTCGCTGGCCATGAGACAACTGGTTCTGTGTTAACCTGGACTGTCTATCTTCTAAGCAAGGTATTTCTATCACTTGCAGGAAATTCCCTGTATCTGCAAAATGTTTGCTATCGCTTTCTATATGTTGAATACATGTTCAGCAGGCGATACAACCATGTTAAACACTATCTGATCAACCGACTAGTTTGAAAAATGCTAAAGATGTTGTAGTTGTTTTAAAGATGTCAAACTCATGCGCAATATGCTGTCTATTTCCCATCCGCTCTCCTCTACAGGATTCCCATTCTTTAGCAAAAGCACAAGAAGAAGTTGACAGAGTTCTGCGGGGCCGTCCCCCATCCTATGAGGATACAAAAGAACTCGAATTTTTGATGCGATGCATACTTGAGTCAATGCGCCTATACCCTCATCCTCCTGTGGGTTTTTTAGTACTATCTGCTTTCTCTTTCAGTATATTGTATCTTCTTGGTTGAATTTAATCATTAATCACTGTACTAAAATATCTCATGATATCTTAGGTTTTGCTGAGGAGAGCTCATCCTGGACAAGACATAATGATATCGGTTTATAACATTCATCGCTCACCACAGGTAATACACACATTCCTTCTCCACCCCTTCCAGTGGACAATGTATAATGAATTTGTGTATCTTCTGGTAGCACACCCATGAATATTATTGGTATCTCAACATTGCCAACCTGCCCCCAAGTTTAGTGGTTGAGTGAGGCCCTGGCAAGACCTTCATCCTTGTTCTTCTGTAGCTGCGCCTCAAAAGTCCTGCGGGTGCTTATGTTTGACTTGCTTAATATAAAGCAGAAACATGAATCTGATATTTGCAGGCGCATGATGCTTTTAACTTTGTTTCCTTTAGTTTTTGTTACATTACTTGCAAATGTGTAGGCCTGGGGAAGAGCGGAAGAGTTTCTTCCAGAAAGGTTTGATTTGGGCTCCCTAATGAGACAAATACAGATTTCAGGCATGCTTTTGTCTGGACTTTTCTTGTTTCATCTGATATCCTTAATGGTTAGGCACTGAACTTAAATCCAAGTCCAACTTTAGCTATGCTTATGATGATGCAGGTTTATACCTTTTAGCGGAGGACCTCGTAAATGTGTAGGGGATCAGTTTGCATTGCTGGAAGCGGTCGTGGCTTTAGCTATTCTTCTGCAGCATATGAATTTAGAGCTGGTACCAGATCAGAAGATAAGCATGACTACGGGAGCTACAATTCATACCACAAATGTACGTGAGCTTTCTTCTTTTCTCTCATCCACCCACATAAGCACGACTTTATAAATTTGCGGCTTTTGCCTCTTGGCAACCCTGAAGCTTTCAGTGACGAAAAAAAAATCCTGTGCTTGCTCTTGCTGAATTATATTCAGGGCTTGTACATGAAGTTATCCTCACGTGAAAGAGTTCCTGCTGCTGCTTTATAACTTTCCGTGGAAGATTATCATCAATGTGAGGGCGAGGCACAGTCAAGAAAAGGGGAGAACAAGGCCGCTGCTCTACTCTGCCTGGTGTTTCGGCCATTCATCTGTTGCTTGGATGTCAATTGAGGCTGTGTTTGTTTCAGATTTTGGGAGCTCCAGCGGATCAAGAGGGTTAACTGGCTTTGACCAGTGGTCTCCCGTGTTGATTTCTGCACAAGTCTGTCCATGGACAATAGTGTTTGAGAATTATGTTGTAGGACGGTGTTTTACATGAATACATGCAATGCGTATTTGCAGAATTGCAAGCATGTAGCTCATTGTATTCATTGGTCGTTGTTGAATGAATTTGTGCATACCATAGAGAAACACTACAAAGGTTGATTGGAGGACTCTGCCTTATCTTGTTCTGCTATAATTACGAAAATTTGTGTAGAACAAGTTTACATAGATTGCTGGAGTTGGTTCTCATGGCTCAAAGGATATTGAGAAGGTTCTATGATATATATTCAACTCGTGCCTGCCCTCATTTTGTTCATTGGAATGTTATGATCAACTCCATCTGTTTAGGTGGGCTAATTGATCGAGTTGAGCTGAGCGTCCATGTCACATAACCTTATTCAACAAATAAGAATCTTACCCTATAGTTTTAAAATGTGATGCCTTATTATGAATTTGTGATATGTTAAAAGCAAATTCACTAACTTTTATTTTTGGAGACATTTCTTATGGTTTGCAAGGGTGTTACATGAACATGAAACTTTCCAATTTCCAGCATACCTCACGATAAAAGGGCAGATGCCAAACGGGAGAGTGAAAAATTCTCGGTTTTGGAACTTGTGAGAACTGAAATCCAAACGCGCCGCTTCAAGAATTTCAGATCTCACCCACCATGTAACCAATCTTTGTTTCAAGCATCATCATATGCGAACTCATCAGATCAGATCTGCTCATCGAAAGGCAAATTTGAAGGGTTTAAACAGGATATTCTTCATCAGCATCTCAAATATGGAGCCGTTGATCCCCGAGAAACCCATCTGGGTATTACCCAGACATCCAAAATCATGTTTTTTCGGCCAAACGAAGAATACCCATCAGGTAATTCGCTTGTTTTCTTGTTGGGGTTTTCGAGGGCTACCCATTTGGAGATTTCATGGGTTCCATTACCCTCCATCAGAAAACAATCTCTCTCTCGCTCGCAACAGATAAGTTCGTAATGGCCAGACCATGATGGAATTACCTGAGTCGTTGTTGTCGCTGGGTTTTATTCCCCAGATTGAACATAATGTTATCGGCGGAGGTGAAAGTGATTTTGATTCTATTGTTGTTATTGTGTGGACTCATGCTGAGATTCGGCGAGGCATAGGTGGTTTTATGTGGTAGATATTATAGTTCTGTCGTGGGATGTTTTTGGGTGATTTGTTATTGGGTTTCCATGGTGTTGTTCATTCTGTTGTAGACTGCATCTATGTTTCTTTCAAGACACATGATCATGACAAGGGATACAACGGTTGTTCGAGTTCTTCTTGTTGATGCAAATCATGATATGGACTTAGAATCTCACAGGATTTGTCCTCTAAATCGTATTTGAGAAATTGGCCGCCAGATCATATTTGCTTCCTAAGGTAAAATATCAGGTCGAACTTGGCGACCATAATTATTGAACGTCCTTTGTTCCTTCTTTCGTCTTTGATCAACCAAGAGCTCTCTTATCATGTATTGCTATAACTTGATTCATGCTATTCATCCTCTACTCATCCTATTGCAGAATCGGATGTGGAGCGACCAACTTCAGGTTCTGTATATTGTGGTGGTATTGCCATTTATGTGAACCGAATTTGATATGGCTCGGTCGGTGGCTTCCCTTCTGAAGATGCAGAATTCTATATCTGATATTGGTAAAGCTCTGTTGCGAGATACAGCTAGAAGCAACAGGATTGGCTTCCCAGTTCTTGATGCTGGAGGCAGTAGTGTTGGCTTGCCGTTTCGCATGGGATTAATCTGATTGATTTCTAATGGGGCACCGATCAGCAGCCATTGACTACGAAAAGTGCAAGACGATCCTCTAATCATTCTTTGAATAATTTTACATGTTCGGATTATATGAGGTACATTCTCATCCAAAATGATCTTTCTACTTTGAATACTATTTGGTCCTGATTTCATACAAATACTGATGAAATTATGGCTGTGCATGAGTTGTTATTTGTTGTTTAATTGAATTCGTTATTGCCTGTTCATCTTTTGATGCATTGTGCCGTGTGAGTGTGATATGAATTAGTTATTAACGATTTACTTATACCTTTCATGTTCTTGTGCTTGTTAAGTGTTGTTTATCCTTAGATGGTACTTTAGAAGCATTTAAGTTCAGGTTGATGCTTTAAATGGTAATGAAGTATGATGAGAAGTAATGTTAACTATGCGTTTTTTTCCCATTAGTTTGGCCATCTATCTATGTTTTATACCCGATACCAACGGTGCCGTTCAACTTGTGGCTGAACTATCTACATGAGTTGGTTTCTTCTTGTGGAGTGATATGTTGGTATCAAAATAGATGTCTAGCTAACTGATTGAAGTTCACTCTTGCTTGCTAAGGTATTGTTGAACCGTGTTACGACTTTTGCCAGTTGATCATAGTTGTTAGGTTTGATACTTTAATCTACACTAAGCTCCTAGCGCTTCCATTGGGCTACTTAAAAAGAAAAGGGAAGGGAGGAAGCATATCGTCATGAAAAAGGAGGTCGGAATATTCTTCAGTGATAAATCGAACTGGAAGCTGGTCTGTAAAATTTTCTTGGAAGAAATCTTATAGGTGGTAGAAGAGAAAAATTATTTAAGTGAAAGCCAATTGTCATTATAATAAATACTTTTGCCCCGTATCCAAATGGGTAGAGTGTAGACATCAAAAGATTCCCCCTTTCTCAATTAGGGATTTTCTCTCTGGGTTTCCTCTTTTTATACCGCAAACCCTATTTGGTGCCGCCACTCTATGTGCTTTGCCTCTCACCCTCCTCTTCCTGTGTGTCTCTCTCAGGCATGCACTCTCTCATTACTCCCTCCGGCTGAAAGTTTATTCTCTATCCTCTGAGGATCTAGCTACATCAATCCAACATCTATGACGATTTGTGTTTCCTGATTTTTGGCATTGATCTTGCATTTGATCAGTTGATCTGTTCTTTTTTTGTATGTTATCTTGGAATTGATTTGTCTGAAAGTTCCGATTGTTTTTACTTTGGTTATTTGTATCTTCCTAGTCGTGCAAAAGGTAGAGGAGAATGACATTAATCGTTGTAGCCTCTGAAAACTGGGTGAAGGGTTTGGTGGGTTTTTTTTTGTCATTGTTGCTACTGTATCTCTCACATCCTGTATTTGAATTCTAATGCACTGTCGTCATTTAATAGGAACATCGTAGAAGTATGAGACATTGAGTTTGTGATCTAATTGAATCGAGAGAGGGGTAATTTCTGAAGTAGACAATTATTTTAGATTACGAATCGTGATGGAAGTGCGATTTCAATAGGGTTGTGGGCTCTCACTCCTTGTTAATTGCCGATTGGCTACAATATTTAGGATTGTCGCTACCAGGGGAACATAATTAAAATATCTGGATATGCGACATAACAACCGACATACATACACTGAAGTGCGTGTCACCTGACCATTGAAATATCTATCTGTTGTCTCTTCGATTCGATTAGTCTCATGTTTCTAGGAAGATTGCTGATGAGTAAGAAATTGAAGGGGAAATGTATCTCACTTCATGTTGACTTCTACTTAGAATATGTGATTTTTCCCCCCTTCTGTAAGAGAATAGTTAGGTACTGTACTGACCAAAAAGTTAATCCTTGTCACCCTCATGTTTAAATTGAGTTTTTGTAGATTATCATTGTTTAACACAGTGTATAAGCTAAATATGATGTAGATGTGACAAAACCTCGCTAGCCTACTAACCGATATAGCTAGCTAATGGTGAGAGAAGGCCCTACGCACAATTTCATGTTCCAAAAGGGCTTATGGACCTTCATTCTCAACTTTATTTGTTCGAGTTGGTCTTGCACGTTTGTAAATCCATATGTTTGCTTGTAGGACAGTGTGGAACATTATTCTTTGTAAGTCATCAAAATGGAAAATACTGTTGAGAAGTGGGTGATTGAGGCATTTAGCATCTGGATTGGTAGGAAACGGGCACTAGAGATGCTCTTTGATGAACATTATTGCTTTTGCTTGAAGCAAAAATCTGTTGGCTTAAGATTCATCACTGTTCCTGAATTTTGGGCCTTTAGATTATGCAACTAATTTCTGATTTGTATATGTAGGTTAATGGATCTCTGTTGTGTTTTAGTAAAATATACTCTGTCCCGAAATATAGACACTTGTCTATTTGGGTTTTCCCGTATTTTAGGAACCATTCCTTTTTTACGAAACTTTTATCACAAAATACCAAACAATCATTATGTGCTATACTACACTCCTCTAACTTCTTTTTTAGCTACTAAAATTAACTAGTTAGCCACTATAAAAATATTCCTCCTTCAACAAAATTTCACAAAAAAATCAACATACATAAATCCCCATAGAGTCAAACTGTTCCTTATATTTCGGAATGGAGGGAGTATTAAATAAGATTAGTGATAATATCAATTAGCATCTAAATTTGTTGCTAGTTATACATGATTGTGTCTCTCTTCCTTGTCAATTTTGATTTTTCTAATTCTCTATATAAATAATTTTATACCAGCTGCATGTCTTGCATTCAAGTTTGTGAATCTCCATAGTCAATGAAATAAAGTCCTGCTCATCAGCAGTGTGAACTTGATGTGTCGTAGATAATATTTAATTCCGAATTTAAAACTTTTGTCGTTCTATTGTTTTGGTAAGCACTAAGTTTGAGGTAATAAATAAATTCCTGATTTGAAGCTTGTTTGATCGCTATCCTGTTGAACATGTCGTGAATATACACTTGAATTCGAAATCCATGTAATGGGCTAACTGCTCCCTGGTCCAATCAATGACATTTCCTGTAAACCTCATCTACATCTGACAAACTGTTTTTCAGTTTTATCTTTCCAGATTCTAGCTTGTGGATGACCTGTATGGAATTTGGTTATGCTCGTTAGCCAAATGTCCTAGACATATCCAAGTTGTCTCATACCTATGTCCCTTACCTGCATTTGCTATTTTGAGTTGGAATAGTGTCTTCACTGCATCTTCTTCACCTTCCATTTTGAGTTGATTGATGGATGTGGCGGTGGTATATGAGCACCGAGCCTAATTTTAAATCTGCAAGCAGACCTCTGCTTGTTTGAATCTATCTGTGAGATGCATGGAAGGTGGATATAGTCTGAACTCTGAAAGAAAAGTTGTAGGTTGTGATTGTTTGCTGCATGTTCAAATAGAGCTCACTTTCTAGTTTTTTCATGATATATTCTTCTTCCCTTACTGATAGCGTGCATTAAATTCGTTCAAACACTATCAGACAAATAGTCCTGTTTTCTTATTAATCCCTCAAGCGCTTTAGCTTTGAATTTCAAACTAGGAAGAGATCGGGTTTTTCTGTTGTTCTGTGTTTGTCCTGATGTCTATGTTTTGTGTTATTCAGGTAATAGAAATCGGCTTTTGGTTTGAAGTTTATTGAAGCACTGCCTGTTGCTTCAAGCTTTTTGGAGAAGACTTCGTTGAAAAATGGCCAAGTAGGTTTGATTAGTATTCTTTCTGACTGAGCCATTTGTATTCAGTATGTTATGCTCTTCTTCAACTGCTCAGCCGAGGCAAAAACAATTAATGTAGAAGTTATTAGATTTTGTTAGGTACCCTGGATGCTATTAAAAGATACACTGAATGTTAGATACCTAGTTATCATATGCTAGGTAAGAGCTATTTTGTAGATGTAATTATCTTTTATAAGATTCTAAATCCAACTTTCTGTTGTTTGAAGTGAGTAAAGCCTGGCTCGTGGGAAATAAGCCCTTCACTGCACAAAAAGTTTTGTGCATGTGTTTCCTCTTGATGTAGTAAAGAAAGCGGATTTGTCGCGATACTTGTATTTATATTTCTTCTTGATGTAGTAGAAGGACTACTTGCTGACATATCACAAAAAATTTGGCATTCATGCTTCTTGTTTTATACAGTAATTTAATGTCGTCCATTACTACAAGCTGGTTATGTATCTATTATCTCAAGTGTCAAAGCTCTGTTATTGAGAAGCATTACTGGACTTCACATGTGAAATGAGCATCGCCAATCATATTTGGCTATTGTTTTGGGTTCTTATTTTTCCAGTGATTCTGGCTTGCACAAATTGGCCTTAAAACATTTGCGTGATGGGACTAAATTGGTTTACTACTGTAATGGAAAGGTGACACTTTGACTATCTTGTATTATTATGATTTTTTTCCCTTTCGTTTTGTTGCTATATTTTATGTTCATTGCCATCTAATAAAGCTTGCATTGTAGATCTATCTGGAAGGACTCAAGGAATCTTCTGGAATTAAGTGTTTATGCTGCAACACAGTGGTATCCCTGCCTTCTTAATATCTTCTTGGCTTTCAATTTTTTCAGTATTATACGTTGATCTTGCTCAAAATGTGGAAAACAGGTTAGTGCTTCCCGATTCGAGGCACATGCAGGCTATGGTTCACGGAAAAAACCGTGAGATTTCTTTTCCTTTATTTCCTCACAGTATATTGGATAAAATTTCTTCACCATTTCACGGTGTACTGATGGTGTATCTATTTATTTTCTTTGTAACAGATATTCGTACATATATGTGAAGTCCAAAAATGTTACCCTTAATGAATTGTCAATTCTTACTAATGGGGACCAAGAACATGACCAAAATAATGATTATGAGAGTGTGCTTACCAATGTAAATGACCAAATGGATGTCGTTCAAGGTAAGTTGATTATTAGCAGATATTAATATACATGGGAAAATGGTATTGCTCCAGTTATGTTAAATCTTGTTTTACTGAGGAAAAATGTGCTTCATATATTCTTCTTTTCTGTCATAAATTTCTTTGTTAGCATGCTATTCCATCTTCATTTTCCAAAATAAGTTATCAATAGACTATTCTCTCAGAGTAATTCTCTTCTTGCTGGCCTTGATTGTATCAACCTCATATTGTTTTTATGTAGAAGTTCTAGAAGAATTAAACTTGTATAGATTTTAGCTTTACTCTAAATTAGTTTCGATCTTTGTGGATTATGTACCAAGAGGGGTGCGTTCTTATTGCATTTTTTTCCAAGTACATTCAATCTTGTTTACACTGCAAATTTAAAAAATGATTTTGCGGGAAAATAATAAACCTTGGAGTTTTTTTATTTTGGCACAAATGATGACGGTGTGACATTGACTTTAGTATCTCAAGTGCTTTTTCCCAATTCCCCAACCCTACTTGGATGAAACCAAAGTTCCCATGTTAGCAACCACGATGATTATCCAACCTTCAATTGGAGCATCATGGAGGATCTTTGCTTGTGCCTTTGAAGTTGTTCGAACCTAAAGATCATTCTTGGCTTGTGAATGTCTACTTTGGTTTTGTTATCTTGCATTGAAGGATCATAGTGCAAATATGTTTCTTTTTTCTTTTTTCTTTTGCTGCTATGGAAATATGCTGAAGTGTACGGAAGTGTTTTGTTTACTCTTTTGCAGGAGAGCAGAGCTCTGGACTTGATGCTGTTAGGGAGGATGCAGAGACTCAAGCAATTAAATATGAAGATGATGAGGAATGTACTGCATGTGTGCTATGCGGGTATAGAGAGCTTATCTTACGGAGTCCTTTTTTTTTTCTTTTTGGTAATAATTTTATGGAATCCTTATTTATGAGCTTCAAGAATATGTCTTCTGATGTTAAGCTAGCGATGCCTTATTGAATGGTCTAAATATCTTTTAAGTCATTCTTGTCACTTTACCTCTCTATTGTTCCCAAGGCTGCTAGTTTAGTCACTTTTACATTGTCCTACCAAGAGTTTTTTAGTAAATAAGGAATAATGAAATTTGCCAATTGAATTGTGTTTGATCATTTATTGCCTACATAACTTGTCGTAAGTCAACCATTAAAAAAAGTGATTGAAGTATTTCTCCCTACATTCCTTGATGCATTTTAGTCAAGGAATTTGATGAATTGTACATGCAATATGTGTGGGAGGGCCTTCTTGGTGGTGGTGTTAAAAGTACTTGAGAGTGCTCGCTCAAGCAATAGGCAACGTGTCTTGGGTGGGCACAACTTAACCGACTGAAATGTATCTCTAGCACATGATAGATATCTTGAGATACGGGGCTTTTTATGCTTTTGTTAATGTTGCTATGCTCTAAAACTAATAGGATTGTATAATTATGTAGTTTGATCACTTCCAATAGACATGTTAAATGAGCAATACTAAAGTTTTCGAGAACAATTCAAGTTGCAATTCATGTATTTCTTTTCTCGTGTTCTCTATGTGTGATCTATTATTTCTATGTTGACTCTGATTTATTGGAACATCAGTATGGTTATGTCTACTACTGCAGAGACACGAAGTTTCTTGTACCGCCTGAATTTGGCCCTCTTACAATCATGTTGTGTGATCAGGTATTTGTTCTGTTTCCTACTATGTCTTATTGCATGTCATGTTTGGAATTCATGTATTTTTCACTAATGGGGAGTCTCATTTCTGCCAGTGCGACAGGGAATATCATGTTGATTGTTTAAAAAGACATGGAATGGCGGATCTAAAGGTATGTTCTTGGAAAAATTTCGTGCTCTTTTTTCCCCCCTGACCATGCACATACTCACAGTACAAGTCAATAGTTCAGGCTTGCATGTATACCAGTAACGTTGTAGTTCATCATTGTTTCTAAAGCTTGCAAATAATGATTTCTCTATGCTCATGATGATGATACTTGTGTAACAGGTGAAGCCAGTGTCTTATTGGTTTTGCTCAGTGCATTGTCGGCGGATCTACTGGGAGCTGAAGCAAATGTGTCGTGAAGAAGCTATTTCAATCCTTAATTTTGTTGACTTCTTAAAAATGAGACGACTAACTACTATTGATTCAATCAAATTGAAGTTCGTCAATAGTACCACGGATAAGTATCGATCAGGATCATTGGTCTCGGATGCTGTCGATGCTATCCTGGTGAGTACGTCTAGAACAAACATTGTCATCTACCGTATAGAAGGCAAGCTATGATGATATATTGAGTGTTTTATTGACTAGATTTTGGAGCTTGAACAAGGGGACTAAATAATACAAACTTAGTTCTCTTCGAACAGAAGGTCTACTACTTTTGAGAAATTGTTATCTAGAGGATAGTTCAGGATTTTACTCTTATATGGTTTTGATAATCATTCTGTACTTGGTTGCGATTGTAGTAGTCAAAGTGGTTCTCTTTCCCTTTTAGAAGTAGTTAATCGGTTAAATTTCCTTGCGAAATGTTGTGAATTACTATCAAGGGAGTCTTTTCGTCGTAGGAAACATAAGTGATGCTTTCGAGATCTATGAAAGAAAAGAGTTGCGATCTAGCTAAAAACTATTAAAACTACTAAGTATTCGGAAGCTATTTTTTTTTTTTTTCAAAGCTTAACTTCTTGTAAAGCTTAGAATACAGATTTGTTGCATTAAATATGTGTTCAATTGGAAAAGTCATTATGACCGTAGTGTTCTCTATGATATTTGCTTCTGCACCAGGAGTTTTGGCATTTGTTGGGTTGGAATTTCATAGGTTAGGGAAAATCAATCTTCCTTTGTGTGATCTTCGTTTAGACTTTCATATTGATTAGCTGTTGTTCTAGTACAATTTACTTCATTTCCAAAACAAACTTAGCTTATGTTCCTTTTCGTTATGATTACGGACGCACTAATGCTATGCTTCGTTATTCATTTGTCTTTGTACAATGCTTTGTTATTTATTTATCTCTGCTTCTTTGATTTGATCTTGTTTTCTATGGTTTAGGATGGTTTTCCTAGCTTCGCGGACGCACGAGACCAAATCCTGTTGTTAGTTCAGGGGTAAGCTCAACTTGTCTTCATTCGAAATGATGTTGTTGCATAGTTATCGACCGCTTTATGATTCATTCCTCTCACTCATGCGACTAGGACCAAAGAACCATACAGAGGGATGAGGTGCATGGTGTTGCTGGTCAAGTAAACTTCTCTTCTCAAGATCCAATTCTATGTATTTGTTGGCTTTTTAACGGATAAAGAAAACATCATATACCATGGAAGTAATTATTATTGCCTGAGCATGATGTGGTGTTTCCGTATTTGCAGCTCCAGGATTGTGACTGTTGCTGTATTTAGAGTATTCAGTAAAGAAGTCGCGGAGCTCCCGTTGGTTGCCACTATTCGGCATAGGCAAAAGGAGGTGAGTCCAATCATGTCAGAAGAGTTAATTACTCTTCTCTTCCCAAGTTTGTGATAGAATATGTTCTTTTCCTTGTTTTAAGGAATCATGTGTGATGGTAGTACCATCAGATTTAAAACAAATATGATTCCAAATGTAAACTATTTTGAATGCAATAGATGGAAATGAAAAACGCCGAGATATAACTTCATGTTGTATACTGAGAATTCTTGTTTAAGTTTCTGCTATCAATTTATGGTTAGGTAATGCGAGAGGAGACTAATCGTGACTGAAATCTTGTGTAGGGTTACTTCAGGATAATGTTTGACTACCTGGAGAACCTGCTCTGTTTACTTGAAGTGCAGAAAATTGTGCTCCCAGCCACTGATGGAGCTCAGTCTATGTGGCAGTCCAGATTTGGTTTCTGGAGAATGAATGACGAAGATGTATGCTTTCTTACCTATACTTGCTTTTATTTTCTCATTTACCATTTCCTAATATGCAAGGCCCTTTTGGCATTTGATTATGTGTCTGGTGCATTGATGAACTAAAAAGGTTTAGAAACTCTTTCAGGTTAGAACAATCACAGGATAGAAAGAACGAAACCAGATTTAATAGGAAGAGCGCAATGGATGTGGCTCTACCAAAGTTTATCGATGGCCACACCGATTTTACTAAGTGGTTTTTCCGAAGTTCTAGTGCAGTTGCAGTTTGTGCTGTTGCAGTTTTTTTCTTCTTTTTTTTTTAATGCCCCTTGTATAAAAAAGTTGCATTGCATATTTGAAGAAAGACTTGGGGTGAAACCCGGAACGGTGGTCTTCTCTTTTTTTTCTTTTCCCTGAGTCAGGGCTCGAACAGAATCGGGGTTTGTGCTGGGCTCCATCAGAATTGGCTGATAATTTGTCATAGTATATATCTAACATAATATTAGTTGGCTGCAGGTCTCACGGTACTTGAAGTTGTATCCCTTCATAATCCAGTTTCCAGACACATTGATGTTGGCGAAACGTATTCCAAATCCCCCTGAGCAGGAAGCTGGTTCATCGCAGCATTAGGATGCATAGACTGAGCTACTGCCAGGCACAGTTGCTAACGATGAGTTGGTGCTAGCGGAGTGTGACAGGTTTTTGCTTTCTTGGAACTCCGGTGACCATGTCGGATATCCAAGGCTCAAAATCTGAAGTGTACTGTGAAATTTGAACTTCTGTTGTTGGGCTTGCCGAAATTATGGATTATAAGGTCATCCTGGGCTTGAAACTTAAGATCTCATTATATCAATAATCATACTGATCTCATTATGTCAATTATCATGCTGAATTGCTTGTCTAGGGGAACTTTGCTTACAAAATAATGCATCCGCTCCATGTTTTGTGATATTTCTTGGGTTTTTCGTTATGATAAATCGAGCAGGATTTGCAGCCGTTTAAGTTTCATGGCCTAGTCTGATGCGATATATGTTGCACACTGCTAAGAATTGTGCCAATAGAACGACAGGGTTCTCGAACCCGTTAGAAACGAGAATGCATGCATATATGTGCTAAAAGACTTAAGGAACCAATATTATTGCCAAAGACCAACAGCTAACTGAACAATTAATATAAAGACTATGTTCAAGTATGACTGATAAGAAAATTAAGGTGATAAATGTAAAAGTTCTAAAGACGTTCCTAAGACACAACAACTAAGATTAGTTCCTAAATGATTTTCTTAACAGGACTAGGACTACTGAAGGAAGTGCCATGTCCTTAGTCTTCATCCGCTGCCCATCATGCTTTATTGGTGCATTCTCCTCGGTTTGACCTCTCTCTGCTTCGATCTGCTCGAGAATGGCGATGAGAATGATGACCTCTCGTTGTCACTATTCTTCTGTTCATCATCATCTAAGGGTTTGTGGTTTTCTTGGTCATGATGATCATCAAGACCTACGAACCTTATAAGTTGGGAACACTTATCAAAAGGCCCATCTTTTTGGGTTATTTACATATATATGTATATATATATAAAAGTTGTTTTACAAGAATGTGAATATGGATAATAACTCATCATATAACCTCATTAGACTGCAGATGCAGCTCTGCAGCCCTGCAGCCTTTCTTTCTTTGTTAGAAAAATTTTTTGATTAGGAAAGTAAAACTTGGGGTGAAACCTGGAACAGTGGTCTTCAACTCAAATCTTTTTCTGGGTTGGGGCTCGAATAGAGTCGGGGGTTTGTGCATAGTTACATCAGAATAGGCTGATAATTGGTCATGGTATATATCTAACAAAATTTTGCTCTGCTGCAGGTTTTGCGGTGCTTGAAATCGTATCCCTCCATAATCCAGTTCGCAGACTCAGTTATGTTGTCGAAACGTATTCCAACGCCCCCTCCTGAGCAGCAAGCTGGTTCATCACAGCATTAAGATGCACTGACTGAGCTACTGAAGCAACAGTTGCCGACGATGCGTTAGTGCTAGCCAAGGAGTGTGACAGGGTTTACTCTCTTGGAAGTCCGGTGGGCATTGTCGGATATCCAAGGTAGAAAAGCCAAAGTTCACTCCGAAATTTGGAATTCGAACTTGTCAAAATTATGGACTAAAAGGTCATTCTGGGATTGAAATTTTTTCACATCTCATTGTGTCAATAATCATGCTGAACTCATACTGTAAATTATCATGCCAAATTGCTTGTCCAGGGGAACTTTGCTTACAAAAAAAATGCATCTGCTCCATGTTTTGAGATATTCCTTGGTTTTTTATGATAAAACGAGCAGAAACTGCAGCTGCTGAAGTCTCGTGGCATAGTTTGATGGGATATTGTTATGCATTCTGCTAAAATTGTGCAGTAGAAGGACCGGGTTCTCGACATCTTAAGAGACGAGAAATAAATGATTGCATATGTGCGAAAGACTCGAAGGAACCAAAATCCAAAATTATTGCTAAAGACCAACAGCAAACTGAGCCACAAATGTAATAGCATTCGTATAAGGATGATTGATAAGAAAACTATGGCGATCATCTTAAAAGTTCTACAGACAGACCTAAGACATAACAACAAAAAGAAAACCAAGGGATCAGCGTAAAAGTCCTAAAGACAGATCTAAGACTTGACACCTAAGATAAGGGCCAAATGAGCTTAGCAGAACAAAGACTTCTAGATGTAAGTGCCACGATAATTGTTAACTCAAAACATCTTGTCGAGTTTCTGAATCCGGACTCAAAATTTTCACCCTAATTAATCGATCTTGTCCTTTGTCTTCATCAGCTGCTCTTCGTGCATCCTCTTCAACTTGAGCTCTCTCTGCTTCCATCTGCTCGAGAAGAACTCCCAACAGGTCGTATATCTCTTGAAGAACTTCATAGACTGTTTATCCAGGCTTTTCCTTGTCGTCCGACAATGACCCCTCCTCCTCCTCGCTATCTTCATCATCATTCTTTTCGGCGATGTCATTGTCATTTTTGAACATATTCATAAGATTCTTCATGGACTTGTTTACTTCTCTAAGCACTAACGCCTCTTCATTGTCCGGCGATGACTCCTTCTTGTTGTCATTACTCTCTTAATCACACTCATCATCATCATCATCATCATCATCAAGACCCAAGAACCTTATAAGTTCAGCAGCATATTGTTGGTAACATTCGTCATAATGAGTAATCTTAGGGCTCCGAGCAAGAAGCAGTAGACGTCAACAATATGGTAGGCAAGTATGAGTAATCCTCGGACTCAAAAAACATAGTAGTAGACGACATGGTAGGTAAACGATCATTCGTTTGATCTTCCAGGTTGTAAATTCATGGAAATTGTTGGTAAACATCATCCTAAGCCAAGTAAAAGTAATCATCGGGCTCCGAGCATAAAGCAGTAGACGAACAGTCATTTTGCTCCTCCATCTCGTAAACCCTCAGAAACTGTACTTGTGCTCCGTTGTTTGATGGATTATGCATGTTAGATGTTGATTTATATAAGAGAGTTAGCTAACCTCTATTGCAAGAATTTATCTTTGATGAATTAATCATTAATCATTATACTTGTAATGATATGAAGAAAGATATATTTGTGCTGAAAAACATTAAAAGTTTTAATTTACGGTTTAAATGCTTTTTGAAGTTGGTTAATGTGTTTGCACAAATTATTTCAAGGGAGAAGAATTATTTGATGTGGAAGTACACCGTTTTAAAATTCAAACAAAAAAGGAAAATAAGAAAGAGAAAAAAGAACATGTTATAGACATGAATATATATATGCGTGGGAATATACATAGAAGTCTGTACAGGAGATTCTATCTTGAAAGATGATGATCCTGTTTTTCATCTGAAGTTCTTGCCTTGGAAAGTTTGCCCAAACTGCCAGTTCCTAGGAACAACATGCCAGGAAGTTGAGGATCTATCATCGCTCGCCTTGACTCTAAACGTGATCGATTGCCCGACGAAGTTTTCATGGATGTCCCAGAATTGACCCCAGTTTCGGCTCATTTCCTTGAACGGCTTGCCATCGCTGCCTTTGATCATTACACGACTAACGTCTCCCGCACCTCCAACGTTCCACACTTGCACCAAAATGAACCATGGATTCGATTTCAAGGATATTGTGAATCGTATCCCGCCTGTCCTCTTGCAGGGTACTCTGCATAGAATTAAAATCCTGATCGTTATTACAAGCTACTTCGCAGTGCTATTGAAAAACCTAGTTGTTTATCACTAACTCAAAAGTTTGATATGAAGTCCTTAGAAAACTGCTTCCACTTCCCTTGACATTTTGTGTTAAATTGCAAATGTACACAAGCCTATACTGTGGCAGTAAGATTTCGACTCCTAATCTTTTTTTTTTCTCTCTATAATTGATAGAAAACCCGTAAAGGTGTTACAAAAGATCATTTATGGGTATATACACCCAATGATCTACTTGAACATACAACACAACAATGCATACAAACATAACTCCTCGACTCTTAGTCTATTGCTAGTCGCACCTATTCTAATGCTATGATAAGATATCTAGCCTGTTCGAAACTTTAGTACGCGATGAAAGATCAACAAATATTATATCATTATATGAAGATTATCATAGAGTCGGATAAAATCCTCGGGAAAAAAGAAATAGAGATCCACCTGCGGTATTGAACAGGGACAATGCCAGCCTTATACTTGGCAATTTGGAGGAAAGCCGACTGTGACAGATCAAAATGTTCACGGGGCGGATTGCACCATCCACCCTCGGGCCCATAGTTCGATGGGCAGTAGTTGTTGGCGGTCACTGTGATGGATGATGCGCCTAGGTTGCACCATTGTGGAGCATTATCACATTTGATCTCATAGCAAGCGCCGCAGGCCGCTCCATTGTTGAATAAGACACTGCTTAGAGCAACTGTTTGGAGACCAAAGCCTCCATAGCCTTCGTTTTGTAGGTCTCCATAACCGCAAGCTCCCTCTGTAGAATTCCAATACGCGACAGATTAGAGCATACAACTTCATTGAATTATAGAGTGTATATAAACATTTTCAGTTGTTTTCCATTTGTAGCAAATGTTTGTGACAGATTGCCAATTCTTGGTCGCTAAAGCCCCTATTTCTTACAGCAAAGTTCCATTCAACATCTATCCAAGCCTATATTCGGTTATTTCCTGGAATCCCTGGTGGAAAAAGTAACGAAGCGAACTTACGCAATGTTCCAGAGCCATCAGCACCGCCATAAAACGTAGCATGAGCAGATTTCCAGGGACCGGCCCTGAAGGGTGGTCTCTTGGCATCGACGTCTGTTAAGCCAATAACAAGAAGCAGTAACAATGACAACATTGCGCTGCTCCTCCAGGACGTCATCTTGATATTTGTTTTGGCGAAAGATCACTAAATTCATCCTTGATATTCAATAGACAAATATCAAGTTCGGAAATGCTAGATTTAGGGGACATCTTGTCCTTCTATGTTTGGGTTCAACAGCATTTACACATGAGAGGATGCAAGTAATCTTAGGATGCTTTAAAGAGCTGGACACTTCTCTTGCCAGCTATCGAATGCTGCACTATATTTAGCTCGTCGAGATAGTTGTGCTTAATGTTTGATGTGCTACCTTAAACTGTCTCCAAGTTTATAACAGGATTTGGTAGTCGTCCGACCTGTGGGCCAAATTCAGCTATTCATATAACGAAACATATACTCCACAACCTCACATGGTACTACATCGATGGATTTATGAAACTAGCTCTATCTCCATCCGTGAAAGTTGCAGCCGTTTTAACTATGCGTATTTGCAAATTGTGAGTAATATACTAATGATACTCCAAACTTTATATGTTTTAGTTTAACCTGTGATGGTTCGCTGGACACTTTTACATCGTCCCATTATAATGCATAACTTCTTAAAATTTATTTTAAATAATACCTCATTTGTCTCATAATAAGTATAATTTTTTTCATAAATTTACTACCCAACACATATGTTGATGAGCTTAATTCTTATATCTAACCATATTCGATTGTCTTTAAAGTTTCAACCAACGTTGTGTTGTATAGAAGCAAAAGAAAACGAACGAATCCACATAATCCTATCAAATACAAAATATAAAAGAACATTATTATAAAATAAGATGATCTATCTAGATCTTACCTTTTAACTTTTATTACACAGAGATGTTGAAGAATGAAGTTCAAGTTGATGAACAGGTATAGCCTAAGGCCATAATACATCTCTATCACTATTCTATTTCAGGATTTTCAGATATCCTCAAATATCGAATCTTTAACTTTACGATTGGAAAAGAACGACTCACATGATGTAAAAACACATAATTTATATAACAACTAAGATTTTATGACAAATATTTTTTTCAATAAAACCATCAATCAAAAATTATTTTAATTTTTATGGGATCAACCGAGTACAATTACGAGTATATTTCATCTGCACCAGAAAATAGAGTGACCTTTTTACAACATACTCAACTTAAAAACCCTCGTCGTCTGTCTTTCTCCTCTCTCTTTGGTCGCCGGCGAATAATGGATCGAGAATGGGGATCGAAGCCGGGGAGCGGCGGCGCCGCCTCCGCCCAAAACGAAGCCATCGATCGCCGCGAGCGTCTCCGGCGACTTGCCCTCGAAACCATCGATCTCGCAAAAGATCCCTATTTCATGCGCAATCATCTCGGCAGGTAAAACCCCAAAACCCTAACCCTAACTGTAATTATAATCACTCTCAATTCTCCATTTTGTGTATTGATGGTGGGATTTAGGGTTTAGATTGTTGAATTGCTTGTTTGATTTTGGTAGCTATGAGTGCAAGCTGTGTTTGACGCTGCATAATAATGAGGGGAACTATTTGGCGCATACGCAAGGGAAACGGCATCAGACGAACTTGGCAAAGAGGGCGGCGCGCGAGGCGAAGGACGCTCCTGTTCAGCCTCAGCCTCATAAGCGCAAGGTCGCACTCAAGAGAAGCGGTTTGTGTTCTTTTCACACCGATTGCTTCGCATAGTTGGTTATTGTTTCGTGAATTGTTCTGGAAAGTATCATTGATTGATATATCTATGCTCTTAAGCAAGAGTGTGAATGAGGCTATAATATCCCTTTGAATAATTAATTCATTTTAGTGAGACAAGGAGACCATTAAAATCTTAGTTTACAACTCCTATATGTACGTGTGTAGAATTGTTCTAAAAGAGTGAAGAGTGTTTCTCGATTTTTCTGAAACAGTGCTTCTATGAGCTACCCTAGCAGTAGTCATGAAGCTGAGCAGGATAAGCGGATGACATTGTAGACATTATATTGACAGATTGAATAAACAGTTTATCCCAACATCAGAGGTAAATGATTCATGCTAGATCTCATCTCATCAATAACATACTCTGAGCAAGCTGCATCTTGCTAACTGATGGAAATACATTTGTTTCCTATCTCTTATTGCTTCATTCTTCCTGGTTATCGTTCTCATTGTGTGCATGAGTGATATGATATGGGTGGGCTCAGTACCTCAAAGAGATATACAGTATGTTCTTTACTTCGCCCAAGTCCTAACTGGTATAGGAAATTAAATACATCTCCATCCAAAGCGGTGTTTTATTCAAATATGTGTATTTCTTATGCGGATTGATGCCAGTTGAACCGGGCAACACCAGTTAGACGCCCATATGTTAATATGCTATAAGATGCATTTGAAGTGTGCATGGATTACTGGTTGTTAACCCTGAACATATGTTTTCTATGCACTTGAATTGTTTATTTTTCCCCTTGGTTTGCAGTCAAAATTGGTAGGCCAGGGTATAGAGTGACCAAGCAATTTGACCCGGAAACAAAACAGAGGTCACTTCTTTTTCAGGTGGGTGGTTTGTTTTGAGACTTTGAGCTATATGTAGTCGATGCTTAAATAAATGAATGCATCAATTTGCTTGAATCTTAATTGATAACTATTCTCATGCTTTAACGTGCACTGCAGATTGAGTACCCTGAGATCGAAGACAATGCGAAGCCTAGACACCGTTTTATGTCTTCCTATGAGCAGGTAAATCTATATTTTGGGAAAGCTTGATTCATGCTCAAGTAAACTTCTTCAACCTGTAATACCTCTTGATAAAATTTTCCTTGCAGAGGGTTGAATCTTTCGACAAGAAATACCAGTTCCTTTTATTTGCCGCTGACCCATATGAAATTATCGCGTTCAAGGTGAAGTTTAGATGATGCTTTTAAGGTGCTTCTGTTATCTAAATTGTTTTCATTGGATCAGGTACAGTAGTCAATTTGAATTTTGCGATTTCAGGTTCCCAGCACCGAAATCGACAAGTCTACACCCAAGTTCTTTTCTCATTGGGATCCCGACTCTAAAATGTTCACGGTGTGTGATCTTTCTTGGGTTATATTATTTGTCCAATTTGGACGTTGTTTTGTCATCAGTTCACGGTTTTGTGATAGGCATCAATCTCTCTTGAATGACCTCAAGAATTCTGTTTAAATTGTTTGTTGGTTGCAGCTGCAATTATATTTCAAGGTGAAGCCGCCAGAGGCAAACAAGCCTCAGCCACTAGCGAATGGCATCACTGCACCCGGAGTCCCGCCACCCCCACCAAATGTACAACCTCCGCCGCCTCCCCAAGGGCTGCCACCAGCTCCTTCCGGGAATCCTCCTAGAGGTCCACCTCCTGGGACGATGCCTCCACCACTGCCACCATCAATGGCTAATGGGCCTCGGCCAATGCCTCCTGGTGGCTCCTTTCCTGCACCACCACCTCCTCCAATGAACGTTGGTCCTATGTCGAATTTCACTCCGGGCAATCAAATGGATAGACCTCCTTTGCCACCGCCACCACAGGGTTTTTCTGGTCAGCAGCCGCGAGCACCTTAGCCCCCTCCCAATATGGGGAATTATTGTTGATTCCTGCTATGTAGATTCATGACCATTCGTTCTGTTGTACTCTGATCTTGATTAGATCAAAATTGATGACTACCGAACTGAAGATCTTGTAACAGGTTTTGCTGAGGATCGTTCCTTCATTACAATTTGTCATATAGCTTGCATTATGCTCCCGTTTCATCATTATGTAACATTTTGGTTGGTAGCTTCAGGAATTCGATCCCAGAATGTATTAGGAAACAACCTCTAAGCAAAGATAAGATTGTGAACATCATCTTATCTTATATAGATATCCTTCTTATCCTTTGTATTTGGCGGGATCAATGTATTTATTTTCTTTTCTTTACTTGGTAGCTTTAAGAATCGGAAATATTATGCTCCATCTACTTATCATATCGAAGTAGGGAAGCAATCTTTTTATTGTCCGTAGCTTCAATAAAAATATATGTATTTCGTCCGGTGATTGTGGTTATTATACTAATAAAACTGCCTTTTGCATTACAAAGTGCAAGACAATCCCAGACTATACTCCCATAGAAAGGAAGGTTGAAGCGTGGGGCTTATCGAATTGGGGGCCGCAATTCACGCTGTGTATGTCTTAAAAATTCAAGGCAACGAATCACAAATTACAGTACAGTGATAGCATAGCTGCAGTGATCTTTCTGCAGTGAAAACATCAATTAATTTCCAGGCATAGGCGCCAAACCAAACAAGCCAACATTTCAGCTTTGAAGTTAAATAAACACACCATGTAGCGTGCGATATGGTATGTATGATGCAGGAGAAAGTTCTGAGGTTCTCGACAAGCATTTGATTGTTCCATCTCCATTAAAGTCGAGATGGGAAACGAAATGCTTGCTCGACCGGGATATGTTGCATCCTTAGATTTGTGCTTCAGCCTGTACAAATTCGACCCCTTCGTATGGTAACTATAGTCACATGCTACTCGAGTTGGCCTTTTGTTAGTCTAGTAGAACCATGAATGGAATCACAGATATCCTACCTCATTGCTTTGAAGTTCACAAACATTCCCCGCTCCAAATGACCTCTCAAGTGTGTCTTCCCTTTGACCAAGACAAAGAGTTTGCCCCCACCATAAAAGAGCTTTGAGGTGAGTCAAGTGGGGGGGCAAACAACAATGAGCACACAACCCATTAACCCCACACTCTTCTTCATATTCTCCTCAAACTACTCATAGTTTCACTCACTCTCCCTCAAAATCCACATTAAACCTCAACAATAGCAACAAATATCACATACACTTTGGCAAAGTTTTCATCAAATCAACACAACACACTTCAAAAACAATGGCGCAAAGTAGCTACATTGTCTTGCTTTGGCTTTTGAGCAGCTCACTTTCTCATCTCGCTTCTGCTTCTTTGGCTCTCTTCAATTTCTCTCTTCCTGACCCTGAAGCCATTGCCTTGCAAGTTCAGAGGTACATTTTCTTGCATTTTGTTGCGAACGGAATTACAGATGTTCGGAGAGCTTAACCTCCCCTTGTGATGTCTTATTCGACTCGATTTCAGATTAGTCGTGAGCTAATGTGGCTTTGTGAAACTGAAAGTTTGACAAAAATAGAAACTGAAAATCTTTTTTTTTTGGTTCTTCGTTGATAGTTATGCCAGGAATTTAGCAGAAATTTTTTGTTTTCTGAGTGCCATGTTTCTCGATCAGTGAGATATTTGGCTCCTGGATACTGGATTTCGAAGGATGAAATCTTAGGATTCCCTTTTGTTTCCTCTCTCTATTGGGAACCTTTTGTTTTGTCTATATGCCTTTTTTGGACTTCCTTTACCTCAAAATGAGATCCCTGGCGTGCTGGTTAATTTTGGCGTATGGACTAACCGGTAAATCTCATATTTTACATAAATTACATCATACATCGACTTCATAAAGTTGGAGGGATTTAAGTTTTGAGCTACACTGTTAAGTTCAACCTCCAAATAGAAGTTGGATACATGAACTATTTCACGATAACTCATAATCCACGCAATTTTGCGTTGCAAATCAGCCAATGACGAACGTTGTTAGCAATGTCCTAATCAAAGCTTCAAAGGAGATCTAGTAATCATTTTTCATAATGTTTGTTGTTATGTGATGACATTTACCTTTAAAGATGTTTCCATGCTCTCAAATAACCATGACTACACTGCTTTGCCAAAAGTTTAAGCAAACAAATTCAACTAGCTTTAGTTGCCAAGACCTGGGCTGATGCACAAAAAGAAGCTAGGGCTCTTGAGTGGATATAGCACTTTTCACTTCTTAATCCAAAGCCAAAAGAATAGCATAACTCGTCTTGCCCACTTTGTTGCCATGATTTCATCAGAAGATTAAAATTCAAATCTCGATGGATACAATATGTTTTAGGTTGACTGGCCTATTTGATATCATTTTCACTAACAATATCCGAAAGCTAGACGAGTGCTTGCCCTTGAGATTGATTCGCTTTAGCTAATTGAATGCAGAAAAGTGAACACTTCCGTAATAAGAAGGCATCTGTCAGAGCAAGAGTCGGACTGTCTGACCGGCAATCCGATTGACGATTGCTGGCGATGTGATCCTGATTGGCAGAAGGACCGCCAACGGCTTGCAGATTGCGGCATTGGCTTCGGTCAGTATGCTATTGGCGGCAAAGGCGGAGAATTCTATGTGGTCACCGACTCATCGGATCATGATGCTGTAAATCCTCGACCTGGAACCCTGCGCTATGCCGTCATCCAAAATGAACCGCTGTGGATTGTCTTCTCTTCCAATATGGTCATCCATCTCTCCCAGGCAAGTCCACTTGAACCCATTTTCTCACGCACCATTCTGGCACCCATCAGACCATATTGATATGGTATGATGAGTACTCAAACTGATCCAAAACTGACAATATCTTAATGAGTACTCGGATGGATCACATCATGATTCATTTCTCCTAATTGCTATGCAGGAACTCATCTTCAACAGCTACAAGACTATAGATGGACGGGGAGCGGAGGTTCACATAACCGGCGGTGGATGCATCACCCTGCAATACGTGACCAATGTCATCATCCACAACATCCACGTTCACCACTGCTACCAGTCCGGCGAGACCATGGTCCGATCATCACCCACCCACTACGGCTGGAGAACCCTGTCCGATGGGGATGGTATCTCCATATTCGGGGCAAGGGACATATGGGTGGATCATTGCTCCCTCTCCCACTGCAAGGATGGCCTCATAGATGCAATAATGGGATCGACAGGAATAACCATCTCCAACAACCACTTCTCGCACCACAACGAGGTGATGCTTTTGGGACACAGCGATTCCTACGAGCCAGACTCGGCCATGCAGGTCACCATTGCCTTCAATGTGTTCGGAAAGGAACTAGTGCAGAGGATGCCGAGGTGTAGGAGAGGATACATACATGTGGTGAACAATGATTTTACGCAGTGGGAAATGTATGCGATAGGCGGAAGTGCAAATCCTACCATCAACAGCCAGGGGAATCGCTACATCGCCCCCTCTAATCCATATGCCAAAGAGGTATGTTCATGCTTATTCATTCATTGACTACAACTCTTGAGTGTTTGAGCTTCAATGGCACACCGACCCATCGCCATGGCCTGATCTGCGACAGGTGACGAAGAGAGTGGACACGGAAGAGGGAGCATGGAAGGACTGGAACTGGAGATCAGAAGGGGACATAATGGTGAATGGAGCGTTTTTTATAGCTTCCGGGGAAGAACTTGAGGTCAAATATGAGAAAGCATACAGCGTAGAACCAAAGTCCGTTGCCTATATCGACCAGCTAACCATGAACTCAGGCGTCTTCGGCAGCAGGTGTTTCATCACCATTAATTTCCCCCAATTATTCCTCCATAGACATTTACAACTCTTCATCTATATTTGCTACTTTCACGAAACACATCATGTAGGATTCATGAGCTCGATACTAATGATAGAAAATACTAATGGCGCAGGCACCATAACTCGGGCAAGTTGGTTGCCGTGCCTGGGAGTGATATTGACTTGGAGGATGACGACGATGACTATGGCTATAGAGGCAATGCACCAGCACACCCCTCCCATTTTAAATCTGTATTCTCCTGTATCGCCCTTGTCTTCTCAGCTGTGTTTTCTATTGCATAGCAAAGGAAGTTTGATGTTAAGGGGCAAGATAGCACACAACCCAGCAGCTTTCACCATTTAGATTTTAAGAAGGCAAGAAAGGCCTCGAAGAGATTGACTAATGGCTCAGAGCAACCCCTTTTTCCCCTTCAAAAATTTTTTCATATGGTTACTCATATGCTCGTAATACAGCAAGATAACCCTTGCATTATTGGGAATAAAAAAACATGAGAAAACCCAGAGAAGTTAAATCAGCTATTCAGGGCGACGAGAAAATAGTATTTGGTCCTAATGCCAGTTAAAAGCACAACACAAGCAAAGCAATCGAAGTGCTCAACAATCGTTATGAAACAAGATCTACAAATCTATATTACTATTATTCAGAGGAATATCTGACATGTTACAGCAATAACAAGCTCACAAAAAGGTGACAATACAACAAACTCTGCTGGCCTCAAGCATACCGTAAGAAGAAGAAAATCCACGCCGTCGGACACCTATAACAAGGGTTCTACTTAATCTAGATTGCATTCGACTTCTTTGAAGTACAATTGTTTTCAACCTTGTCCTCTCTCGGCCAGCTGCATCACTATATCCAAAATCTGTGTACATAAAGAGGACTCTGATAGGCATAAGGGTTGTGAATCTCAAGGTTTGGTGATTTCTCAGGGCCTTAGGCCCTTGTGTTGACTATAAGCATGTTACTGTGCTGAATTGGAGCACAAAGGGATTGATCACAGAATCAGTGCGCAGGTGAGGATGCAAGGGCGCTGACTATGGCGATAGATTGTCATGAAAGAAATACCAAAACTAAAACCGAAACCAAAACCATATGAAATTCCCGCGTCAAGGAGTGAGTAATGTACCTTCCCGATGCCTTCTAGTTGCCGTCCAACAGGCTCCAAAAATTTCAAGTCAATGCCAATCTCTATAGGCCAAACCTGCAACATTATTTTTAGTACAATCACACATACATAAATTGCGAAAAAAATCTTTAAACCATAAAATCAGAGGATCAAAAGGAAACCTAGAAAGTTTGCCACAAGCAAAAGGTTCATGGTAGCATGGAAAGCCACTCATTTCCTTCTCATCAGCTTCACATCAGAAGATGCTATACCAAGTTTTGAAACATAAAATGTTGTTCATTCAATCTCATCTCATCTCGAACAAACAACTAAAGTACAATAGACCAACTAAGTCCCAAAGATCCAAACTCAGGAAACCAAATTCACATTCTTCTCGGTACTGTGATCTCATGAATCTATGCTTCATAACTTCATTCATGCCAGAAGCCTAGATGTCCCAATCATAGTTAGCAAATTCTCTAAACCCCCGTGCATTCAACAAGTACCTATCTTTATGATCTACAAAGAAAAATCCATGTGAATATGTGATCTACACCAACACCTAGTCATTCCACACACCACCTAAATATGCTACGTAGACGAATCAAAAGCGTCATACAAATGTTATAACGGGCCTCCAGAGAATTAAGAGTTCAAAAACCTTCAAACCAAGCAATTTGATAGGCGTAGCAAGCCCAGGAACAATGCACTCAGGTCCAGCACTCTCAATCACAGCATCCACAGCCAACCCTTTCCCAATCGGATCCTTATCCTGCAAAAGCCCATCAAACCAAAAACCACCCATTAATCACAACCCTAAAGGGTACCCAAAACCACAAAAGCATACCCAAACCCTCATCAAATCACCCACAATTCATCACCACACACACCCAAAACCCTCAAGACCAAGACCCAAAACTCCCAAATGAAGCCACGAGAATCAAAACGAACAAGAACCCATTAAAGAGGAGACAAAATGGACCTTGATGATGGAGAGAGCGTAATTCGAATGAGGGTTTTGAGGGACTCGAAGAACAGGGGAGAGGTGGATTTTGAGGATAGGGCGACTTGAACGGTTTGCTCTCCATGGTACGTCTTGTTGAAGGGAAATTGCCCCTTTTGTTGTCATTGTTCGATCCAAAGAAAGCAAGGGGAAGAGAGCGAGAGAGAGAATTGGGTGAAACAAGGGAGTAGTTTGTTATTGGTGTGTTTTGGAGATGATGATGATGAGAAGAGGTGACGAGGGAAGTTTGGTGAGGGTTTGTGTAGCCTCTGGTGCAATTCACAACGTTTGTGCTGAGAATGACAGATATATGTGACGTAATTTGATGTGTATTCGTGTAAAATCAGTCATCAAGATTTAAATTTATCTAGGATAAGGAAATCATATCGTTTGGTGTACATGTAGAGGTGGCTACTCATGAAGATAAATGGCCAGGGTTTATAGCAAAAACAAAATGATTTATAGTCACATGTTCTTGATGATGAGTCAAACTCGATTCTGAGTCTACATTTATTAAGGTAAAGTCAATGCTTTATTTGCCTCTAATTGAATACACCGAAATCGTCTTTCTTTGAAGATGAACTCATTCCGATACAAATCATATGCATTTCGGCAATGTAATCAACCATCACTGCATATTTACACGTACTCCATAATCATTCAAGATTAGGAAAGCAAATGGAGAATTTGATCTGGAGATTTTATACAAATCAATTCCAATGTACTCGCGGATCTCAGTACAAAAACCACATTACACTTCATCATTCCGCTCCTATCGTCTTCCATTGTTGTCTTGATATTAAAACAGAGAGAGAGAGAGAGAAAGAATAGATTTCGGGTGCAAAACACGAAAAAGTGAAAACTGAAGATTGATGGAACTCAGTCCTACAAAAGATCTTAAACCGTGATCATGTCTTCTCCGGCAAATTCCTCCAGCTTCCTCCATGCCCGTTCTCGCCGCTCCTCCAACTCCTGGGCTCTGGCTAGCTTCTCCTCGTACTGCCTCTGACACTCTTCGAATAACTCGACATCCATTTCAAGGAACATTTTGCGGACATTGATGGTCAATCCATGGACAGCCTGGTTCCAGTGGCTCTGGATGTTCTTCTCTAGAGCCTCAAAGATGACGGGGAGGATGGATCCTCGGTTCTGGGCAATCAAACTCACTATGTGCTCATTGTTCCACAAGAACAGAGCGCGTTCAGCGATCTGCAAGCAAAAAACCCGCAAATCAAGAGCGAAGAAGATATGATGGAGCAAGCAGAGCAGGCAGAGAGCATGTGATATTCACTTGAGATTTTCTCCATAGCACTATGATGCACACATGAACTGACCATCAATTTTTCTTTTAAGAGAATAGGCCGCATTGAGAAACCAGGTTGGTGTCTCAAAACTAATCTAGAGATGCGAAAGTGGCATAACCATCAAAATCAGCAATTCACATCACTCACTCTAATACAATTGTCAAGGCCCAACTATCAATTTCAACCAAAGACGATCATTTGAACTTGCAGCTAATTTTCAAATAAGACAGCTCAGACTCGGACGATCATTTGAACTTCCATCCCCAGCTTCCCAATTAAACACAAGGCACAACTCCGGGACAAAATTTGGCAACTTCAGCTGCCGTAATCAAGTTAATAATATGTGACATCATAATGTCTTATACAAGCCTTGAAAACACATGCAATTTAAATTCAAAGATTCACATAGAACTGCAGAGAAATCTGACCTCACACAGGGAAAATAACACGTCATAAAGATTAAAGGGGCCAAATGCCAGAAACAAAAAATCAAAGGAAAGAAGCATCCGCAAAAAGAAAGAAAATATACCCATAAAAGGAATAACTAACAAGATACCACAACTAGCATCAATGTGCCTCTTGTCATGATGCAATACATTTGCGACATGCAGAGGAAAAAACATATGTATGAAAGTTACCCGAGGAGGAAAAGGGGGTTTGGGAGCCGCATTAGAGATTAAGGCGGTCGAACTAAAAGCAGGTTAAATCCTTTCAACATATCAAATATTTGCTTTTCTTATATGGAAAGCATTCCTTTGGTAGTTCAATCATTCCTTCGCTTGTTAACTACTCTTGCTTTATTCATCCTTTGGTGAGAAACTTACTTACAGATACGCCGCAAGCAAACAGAACAGTAACATAATGGTTTGACATGAACAAGGTCAATAATGCCCATGCAGAACTCGTGAAGGATATAATTGAGCAAATGGCTAATAGGCTATTGGTCATCAAGGAATAGAAGAAACAACCCAAAACCAATGATGGGCCAAATTTAAAATTGCATTACAGTTGGAACTTAGAAAATTAAGGATTCTATCACCCAATTCTACAAATCTTGCTTCGCATGAAGCCGATCAGAAAAAAACAAAAGAACAGCAATGATATTGCAAGCTCGATCTAATTACCATTATCTGAGATAACTTGCCCTAAACGCAAAGATACTAATTGAGTCATTCGTTTAAAAATACAAGTCAGAGGTGGTTATATTGCATCCCAAATTAAGCATATGTTCAACAAATTAAGCAAAACATGCTCAGTTTGGGGAAAAACATGTCAGACCTGAAAATGAGGGCTGTTGAGGCACCGCGATATTTGCCTGAAAAGAGGAACCATACAACGCTGAAACTCGGCAGACTGAGTTGACTCCAGCACCTCTTCTAACTCTCCGAGAAAGAGCACTTCTTTTTGGCAGTTGGTAACCGGCCAAAACTTCAACAACCCTCTAATGACAATATCAGCAAGCTTGTAATCTTTTTCAACAAATTGGGTAATGCAATACGAAAGCTGCTGATGATATATGGCAACAGGCTTAGGCTTGTGAAGCGGGATAAGGGCCCGGACAAGAAACAGCTTATGCTCCTCCTTCATTGGCAAAGCAAACCCATTGATTATACTACCAAGAATCTCCAGAAGCTCACCGATCCCAGGATGCCGCTCAGTCTCATATATAAACCTATAAAAGGTATTGTTTATGGCCTTCCGAATAAAAGGGCGGTGAACCATAAACTTCCCATAAATCCTGTGGAGTATAGTTTTCAAATACTCTCTTTCCCTACCGTCCTCAGTTTCAAACAAATCAAGCAGCTTCAACACAAACGAATGATCCACATAACGTTTTGCCACTTTTGTATCCGTATCCTGCGACATCACATACTTCAACAACAAATCATACACAAGATTCAAGTGAGGCCATGACGGATCATTATAGGCCTCCTCCTCTTCCGGATCAATAGCGTCAGTCCCGGTATTCTCGTGTGCAGAAGGAGGCAGACACCGGAATATATTTATCGATATCATCCTCACCATCTCCTCCTGCACATTCTCATGAATCTTCCCCGACCCCGATCCAATATATTCCACGAGCTCCGACAAGGTCTGTCGCTTTATTTCCTTCTCCCTCACCGATTTCAACGTATCCGTGAAATCGAATTGATAACAACAGATCTGCAACTTACGCAAAAACAAAGTATGTCTATCAGAAACAGGAACATCCCTCAACATAGGCAAGGACTCAATGCCGCCCGGTGGAGGCAGCATCGCAGGCGCCGCTACCATCATCGGGGAAGCACCGCCACCGACCTGTAGGGCCGCCGAATCGGCACCACCAGGGCCAAGCCGCCCGACACGCGACGCATGATTAACCACCACGTTGGAGGTGGAAACAACCCCGGAGCTTCGATTACCCGGCGGAGCATACACGACTGACGTATCCTCCGATTTGGATCCCTTCTTGTGCCCACGTTTGATTATCTTATTAAACATCCTATTGTTGTTTCTCCTCCCCTCTCCCCCAATTCCCCTCTTCCCCAAAGTTGAAAACCCTAAACCTAGATCACCCGATCGATAACAAGAATCCAAATTCCTCCCAAACCCGTTTCTGGGTTCTCGAATTCGACCAAATGGGTATCATTTTATAATTCAAAAGCTTCGATTTGGGATCTGGAAATCGGACAACAACATGGGTCGATATCTGGGTCGATTCTTCACCGTTTGAGACGAGACTTGGGTTGAAATTTCGGGGATCGAAGGGATGATCGTCCAGATTGGGATACTGGGTCGAGAGGGGAGAGAGAGGAGGAGATGCGATGGTGGGAATTTTTGGAGGAGGAGAGAGAAATGGGAAGAGGAGAGTGATGAACAGATAATCAAAGGTAAGAGGAAATGTTTGAAATTGAAAATGTGTAGAAAAAGGGAGAGAAATTTGGGAAAATGATTGTTGGGAGGCAATAATGATGGGAGGATGTGACTTTTGTTGGATTGATCCTTAATGCATTCCCTCCTTAGCAATATCATTGCGCATTTAGTCTTTGGGTCCTCTTAATCATCATTCCACGGTTACTTATACCGCGATATAATTTGATTGATATTACTAGATAAATAATGAATTATTTATCTTAAAAAATATATATTTGATCATTACTTGAATAAAAGAAGAGGATAACACAATATTTTTTTTTTGCTGAAAAGGTTAAATTCCTAGATATAGAGGAGTAAAACATTAGTAATAAAATTTACTCTTTTCGTCCCACAAAATTTACAATCAATTTATTTGATACGAATATCGATATAAAATTTGGCAATTATGTAACGACGATCAAAAGTATTTTTAATATAAATTTATCTTAAAACATCAATTGTTGGATAAATTACGTAATTCAATCTAATATATATTGTGAAACGATCAAACGTGATTTGATATTAAAACAAAATTTATATTTATACATATAAAAATAATATAAAATATATATGTTGTATTTTTTCGTGAGACGGAGGAGATATATATTTGGTTATGTATAATCAATGATTAATTTTCTTCACAATATTTGAATGAAATAGGAAGTATTTGAAAGTAATAAAATGAAAAGTATTTCCTCTTTCGATGAAACGAAAGTATAACACAGTATTCCTCTCTTTTTTTGGAAAGTTCAAATACCTAAATATAGGGGATGAGATCACTAGTAACGAGTAGCCGGCCATCCACTATAAAAATTGTTTGTATAGTCATTTGATTATACACACACTCAAAAATGATGTGATATACCAAATTATGAACACTTGTTATTGGGCCAATATGGGCTGTCATCATGTCCATACGTGTCTCATTGCCCAAAATGGTGCGTGCTTTGCTCCAGTCAGTACCCATTGGGCCTACTGGCCTCTTGCTTTGTGAAGGCCTGACCCAACCACATGATATAGAGAACATACTCGCAATCGTTATCTTCCATTCTTAAAAGCAAATCAAAGGGAATGTAAATAGATATAGATAATTATGTGGGAAGGACATCATATAAAACAGAATAAAATTTATTTATTATTTATATTTTTATATTAAAAGATTATTTTTTTGATATTTTTAAATATCGAATCTTTAATCTTAAACTGAATTAACTCGTCCGTGGAATCTAAAAACATGTGATATATTGTAACACAAGCACGATAAAAATATCGAATCTTTAATCTGTAAGACTGAATTAACTTCTGTGTGGAATCTAAAAACATGTGATATATTGTAACACAAGCAAGATCATTAGTCCAAAAATCAATACCAATGGCGAGACTACTCCAACTAAAAGATTATTATACTCATCAAACTTGAAGTTTATGACAGACACACGTCGATGATGAATGTTCCAGATTAATCGTTGATGTCACTGCTTATTCAGCAATAGATAATGGACCATTACAAAATCACCAAATCATGAAGAACAAGTCATTGACAACCTGATTTTTCTAACACTTTCCAAAATCACCGGTCGATGTCTCTTACAACTTCATCAACTCAGATCCAAAATTTCCTATTTTAAGCACACAAAATCGATCTTGACATCAATTTTCTATTCATCTGCCACACGTTCTCCTTCATCACCACACAAAAATAGCCCAAATTTTCCTCGAACTGTCCCCAAAATCCCCTTTAAATCCCACACCAAATCTCACAGTCTCCCCAACCAAATCACAATCCCACACAAACCCACAATTTTCTCCCCCATTTTACCGCTATCCATCTTCCCAATTCACCAAACCCACCCAATCTCCAGCATTTTCAACCCTCCCCTGTTTTTTCACACCTTCGAAAATGGTGAAGCAATTGAGGGGTATCCAGAGCTGGGTCGAGGTCGCACCTGCTCCGATCATCAGAAAACAAAGCAAATACTCGAGTTCGCCGAAACTCGAGACGATTTTCGAAGAGGAAGGGGCGAAAATTGATGTCCGTGTGCCACGGAGAATCGTCTATGTGCTCCCTGTTTTCATCTCCTTGGTGACTTATATGTTGTTGTTCAGAAATCTTGGTGCTTGAATGAGGATTTTCTTTGATGGGTGTGAGATTTGAGGGTCAGATGATTTGGAGATCGATGGACGAGTTGCATCCGTGATTGACGATGCGAGTTCTTCGATGATGGATGTGAGGATTGTTGCTGATTGATATAGGTTGGATTTGGGGCCAATTGATTTGTATTTGGGATTGTAAAAATGTGAGCATTGGTGGGATTTGAGAGTGATGAATGCGTTCATCAATCGCCATGTTTAGATGTGAGATTGTAAGGGAATGATGAATTTTGATGAGAATCTGAGTAAAGTTCGTTCCTTTGGTTCTAATCATTCCGTCCAAATTATATACAACCACGTCTGATTTTGTTTTATTATTGTTACAGTAATCTTCGTTATAAAAATTGATTTTTTAATTAAATTAATTAATATTTAATCCACACCTGTAATTTGGTTTTATATTGTTTTGATCAGAACGTAAAAATTGATTTTATAATTAAATTAATTAATATTCAATCCACATGTAATTTGGTTTTTTATTATTTTGATCTTGGAACAAT